>OY365806.1:45660041-45776775 GCA_959347315.1 Bimastos eiseni
CAAACAAAAAAACATTCTCTCATATATAAAATGAATGAAAATATTTTTCCTTTTTCACTTAAAGGAATGCCAACACAATATATAATGGAATACACAAAAAAGACTGTTATTGAATGAAGAAAAATTGCGAAACAGAAAGACATGGTTGCTTATACGAGACTGCGTAAAGCGGATTTGATTACTAAAATTGAAGCTCACGGGGTTCAAACACTCATCCCCTCATATTTTCTTCCAATCTCATCCAACGCTAGTTTGATGGACGCACCCGTTCCCGACATTAGAGTTCCAACACTCGTTCCCATTCCAGCTACGATAGCACGAAAAATATTCCTTAAGACTAAGTCTGCTATTAATATATTCGCAAAGTGGATTGAAGGGTACATACCTGAAGAACCAAGGAGAAAGGTGAACGAGAATATAGAAGCACTGAAAGCCAAAGTGAATTCTATATTCGGTAAAATTGTTATGAAAACACGCGAAATAAAAGAGACGACCCCAGCTATCAAGGGCTTCACGAAACAATACACGGTCGAAGGAGCAAACGGAATTGACGCCACATCTTTTCTTGACACCATTCGAGCACAGGCGGTAGACTTGTTGACTAAAAATCGACAGACTAAGGCTAATTTCATCCTTACCTGAACAATGGAGCGTATTGATGTGAAATCCGGGCAAGTAGATACCGAGGATTTTCCGTTTCGTTCAAACACTGAGGTGGTTCTAGACTCCACCGATACGAGCGAAATTATTTACAACAATGCGAAAGATAAAATCCTAGAGTCTATGGCAGCCTTCCAGATGCGAGGTAGTAACTGGAGACTTAGAGCGGTTCAAAAATTAGAAATCAACACGGTTGCTATTAAACCGCTGAAGGGTAGTTCTTACATTCCACTACCGAAATGTCTAGCGAGTAAAAAGGCTATTGTTAATATGAGGAACGAAGACGAAGAATGTTTCAAGTGGTGTGTAAACCCTGTTGACGAACATTCGGAAAGAATAACGAAAGAATTAATAAAACAATCTGAGGAATGTAATTGGTCCAGCATTGAATTCCCAGCCGCAGCGGATGCTAACGTTATAAGTAAGTTTGAGAGAAATAAAAATATTAGTATTAATGTTTTCTGTCACGAGAAAGAGGTTTACCTATTCCCACTATATTTATCGAGGCACGAGAGCGATATCAGTGTAGATCTATTACTCATTTCTGGTGGAGAAAAGAAACATTATTGTTGGATAAAGAACTTTAACAGATTGATTGCGGTTCACACAGAAAACTCATACAATTCGATGCATTATTGTAAAAGATGTTTGATAGGATATAGAAATATAGTCATTAAATAAACATACGGAGTACTGTTCCCAACACGCTCCTCAAAAGATAGAACTTCCAGAACCAGGAACTATGTTGTATTTTAAGAGTTATTATCGAAAGATGAGAGTTCCCTTTGTCGTGTACGCCGATTTTGAATCATTCATAAAACCTATAGACACCTGTCAACCAGATCCCAACAGGTCTTACACCGACAGATATCAAAAGCACGTTCCAAGTTCTTTCTGCTATTATATAAAATGTTTTGACGATGACCTATATTCAAAAGCTCCTGTGACGTTCACAGCAAAGATCAAAGACGATGATGTAGCTCAGATATTCGTAGACAGTCTTATAGAGAACATAAAAGATATTTATAATCGATTTTAATTTCCTAAGAAAATGATATTTGGAAAGAACGAACAGACGCTATTCGATTCCGCTCTCGTTTGTCACATATGCGAAGGCGAACTGGGTAAGGATCGAGTTAGAGACCATTGCCATTTAACTGGAAAATATAGAGGCGCAGCTCATAAGAATTGTAATCTAAATTATATAGTTCCCTAGTTTTTCCCAGTATTGTTCCATAATCCATCCGGTTACGACAGTCATCTATTCGTAAAGAAATTACGAGGTGATGATAACGAAAAGATTAATTGCATTCCTAGCAACGAAGCAAAGTACATCTCTTTCAGTAGAGAAGTCGCAGTTGATAATTTCGTAGATGAAGAAAATAAGTTAACAACTGTCAAACGAAAATTACGTTTCATCGATAGTTTTAGATTCATGGCATCGAGTCTCGACGCTTTATCGAAGAACCTGAGCAAAGATCAGTGTAAGAATTTAAGCAAACACTATTCTGGTAATCAGCTCGATCTCTTGCTTAGAAAAGGATTATATCCTTACGATTATGTTGATTCCGTCGAGTGACTGAACGAAACAGAACTACCACCAAAGTCAGCATTCTACTCAATACTTAACGACTCAGGTATTAGTGACGAAGACTACAACCATGCACAGATGGTATGGAAAGAATTCGGATTCAAGACGTTGAGCGAATACTACGATTTATATAACGTGACTGATGTTCTCCTGGTTGCTGATGTGTTTGAGAATTTTAGAGATGTATACAGTGAGAACTATGGCCTAGATCCCGCCTGGTATTATACTTCGCCAGGTTTTGCTTGGGACGCCGCATTGAAGTTGACAGGAGTAAAGTTGGAGTTGTTGAGCGACTATGATATGATACTAATGGTTAAGCATGGGATAAGGGGTGGTGTTAGCACCATTTCATACCGTTATGGACAGGCAAACAATAAGTACATGTCTATGTTTGCCAGCAGCAAACCTTCATCGTTCATAACCTATTTAGACGCGAACAACCTGTATGGATGTGCAATGTGTAAGAATCTACCAACTCATGGGTTGCAGTGGATGGGTAACGATGAGCTAAGCGATTGGAGATCTTCACCATGTATATTAGAAGTCGATTTGGAATATCCTAGAGAATTGCACGATCTTCACAACGACTATCCTCTTGCTCCAGAGAGTGTTAAAGTCAAAGAATCGGATGTGTCAAAACTCATTCCAAACCTGTGTAATAAAGTAAGGTATATAGTACATTACGAAAATTTAAAACAGTATGAAAGTTTGGGTTTGAAGAAAATGAATATTCATCGCGGAATTAAATTTGAAGAAAGTGCTTGGCTGAAAAAGTATCTGGATCTAAATACTAATCTGAGGACCAGAGCCACCAACGATTTCGAAAAAGACTTTTGAAACTAATGAACAATAATGTGTTTGGCAAGACGTCTGAGAATATTGAGAATCGTGTAGACATAAAGTGGGTGTGTGGTGAGAAGGAAGGTATTAAGCTAGCAGCGAGAACGAGTTACGACACTCGAACTATTTTTGATGAAAATCTAATCACCATTCACTTGGAACGGCCGAAGATATATTACAACAAGCCTATGTATCTTGGTATGTGTATTTTAGACTTGAGTAAAACTATAATGTATGATATTCATTATAATTACACCAAGAAAAAGTACGATGAGAGAGCAAAGTTACTTTTTACAGATACGGATTCTTTGGCCTATGAAATTAAGACTGAAGACTTCTACGCCGATATAGCACCCGACATTGGAAGTAGGTTCGACACTAGCGACTATTCTAAAGACTATCCCTCTGGCATAGAAACTGGCATCAACAAAAAGGTCATTGGCATGTTCAAAGATGAAGCAGCTGGTAAACAGATTGAGAAATTTGTAGGTTTAAGATCGAAATTGTATTCGTACAAGATGGCTGGAGTAGACCACAAGAAATGTAAAACTGTCAGGAAGAATGTCGTTAAGAAATCAATCACTCACAAATATTACAAAGACTGCTTGTTCACCAAGAGAGTACAATCGACAAAGATGAATGTCATTCGATCGCATCTTCACGATGTCTACAGCGAGGAAATAAACAAGGTAGCCCTCTCAGCGGAAGATGATAAACGAGTGATTCAGCAAGATGGAATCCACACTTTAGCATTTGGACATCATTCACTAATATGAAATGAGTGTTAAACAAATTGATGTCGAAGGCGTAACGCTACCTAATATTGCTTTGTCGAACGTTGCTCTAATCGAAGCGGCGAGGAAACTAAATATAAACAATTTCAGAGGAGTTTTTCTAAGAGACGAGTTGTCGAAGAGGCCGAGAGCGAACGAATGTGACATCCTTAATCTCGATGATTCTGACAGTAAAGGAACGCATTGTACGTGTTGGATCAAGCGCGCCAATGATAAGATTTATTTCGACAGTTATGGACTACCTCCATCTACGGAATTGATAAACTATTTACAAAGACCGCTATTCTACAACAGCGAACGAATACAACCTAACGGTGAAGTGTATTGCGGTCATTTATGCTTGTATGTATTGAAGAAGACGATCAACGATGGTTGTAAATTTCAAAAAGTCGTAAACGAATATTGTATATATAAAATGCCTGTTAATAAATTTGGACGAACTGATACTGGATCAACTCAAAGAATAATTTCTGGAGGTGTTACTTTATCTCAAGCGAGTAATACATTTCGAAAAAGAGATGGAACGAACGCAATGGATGGTGATTTGGAAATGAGCGGCAACTCAATGAAAGGTTTATCGACTGACATTCATCCACCAGTCTTAGCCAGCCAGGCTGCGAGCTTTGGCCAAGACGTGCCCCATTCCTCTATCAATGTCGGGATTTTACATCATCGCTGGCCGTTCTGATAACGAATATGTTACTAGTTGAAAAGTTCAAGCTAGTAACGACGGAATAGTATTTACAGATAGTCTACCCCCTAAAAGGAATACCCTTCCTTTTATGCATTTGATTGAGTTTACATTTCCCGCTTCGTCTAACTACACGTATTGGAGATTTCATGTTATATCTACGAGTACTGGTGCTGAAACAGCTTCCGTATGCATGCTACAGTGGAAACCTACGCTGCCTGATATCACATAAGGAAGAAAATATTACGTCGGTTACGTGCCGAGGTTAACTTCGGACACTAGTAATTATGGTTTTCAAGCGAACGCCAGTGCTTCATCTCCGCATAACAAAGCCTTTCATGCATTCAACGATGAAAGAGAAGTCTCAGGTTAGCTCAACCATGGAAACGTGGATATCTATCAAGTGCCCAACCGCAGTAAGAATCTGGCAGATCGGCTTGAGGGGGAGAAAAAAACAACGAAAGGATTTCCGACTGGAGAATAATCGCATACAATTATGAAGGACAAGAGGTTGTTAGTTACACGTCGCTTAATAGCACTTATTTAGGAAATACTTACCAAGAATTCTTAATCGATTCAGTTGGAAAATATCAGACCTATAAGTTAGACTGCCTCCAGGTTGAATCGGGGAAGCCAGGATTAAGCGTGATGTAGTAATTCGTGTATGGTGATTAAATTCGCTACAATTTTCAATGAGAAACATCATTGAAAGTTTAAACCACAAGATCAACAACGTCGTTATCTCCAGATACCACGATATACGACGTGCTGTAACGCGGTTCCATTTCTATCCTCGTTTTGTAAAAGTAAATGTCCTGTCCGTTTCCAGTTTGTCGTGAATGGGCATATTCCACGACCCCTCGAATACGCTCATGTAATATTCCGTTTCATCCTGCGCCTTTACCGTAATCAGAAAGAATTAGCCTACTGTACCGTACAGACTTTGCTTCGCTTTAACTGTGTAAACTATGTCTTCTTCCAAAGTTTCGAAATCTATAAATTTACGAGTTCCCATTTTTTATTAGCCAGGATAAAACTTTATGTCAACATCTTAATCTTGTATCTATTTCTCCATACTTTACCGTTGGAACAACGTATCGTATTCGCGCTGACTTTTTAACGCCATGCTCGCCTTATACAACGACGGGTAGACGACTGTTTCGTTCGTGTCGGTATCTAAAATCTCTACGCGTATGGGATTGTTTAGAATCGTTTTTAGATGCTAGCACTCGGGAGACACATCCTTTTTCTCCTTCACCGGCGTCTTCAGTTCTGATTCCGATAAATACCCTTCTCAACTAATATTCTTAACATTTCTGGTTTGTTCATATAACACGGCTTTATTCCATTTTCCTTTAATAGCGATATCAGTTGTGGGAGTTTCATTTTTTTATAATAGAAAATATTGTATTTTGTGAAAATACTATGTGTTGTATTTTCTTTAATATACAACGCTCATCTTCCGACCATCTGATTGGAAGTTTAGCAATTTATCTGAAATGACAACTGCATAAGCATCCGTTCCAACCGGCACCGCACCATTGAAAGTAGCCTTGATCTGGATATCTACGACAGATGACTTTAACCGCTCTGATTGTTTACTTATATCGAAAACGAACAGCGGATATAAATCTTTGTAATCAGCCGGCGTAATGTTGCTCTGAGTCACGAGCTGACCCATTCCATAGAATTTCTCTCTAAAGGTCGTGGCGTCTCTATAAGCTCTCGAAAATTGATGATTCGGGAATGATAGGTTGTAATCGACTGCTGGGTATCTTTCTTGGTTCATCATCAGTACATGTTTTTAATATCGCAATGATTGAAAATTGATGGATTAGCTTGTTGATCGGCTCTTCGATTCGTTTGAAATCCAACGATAATATACCTCGGTATTTCCGGTGATGTCTTTACGCTAAGTCGCCAACTGAATGTGGTAGATTGAGTAACCACTACGGTATCGCAAAGATGAGCTCGGTAGGCTACTGGTAACGTTGCCTTTGATTCGATGGTTTTTTACAGCTGCATTCTTTCCATGTCGGCCGGAATCACATGCGACATAAACCATAAAATTTTACTGATGTTGACTTTACCAGCCACTGCTGGAAGATTTGCCCTAAAAATAGCATCGTCGTCGGCTTTGCGAACGAGTGTTAAAGTATGCTTCAAGCCGTAGACTATCTTATCGTAATCCTCACAGAATCCAAAAATGTGCTTCAGAGGTACTATGAAACTAAATGTGCCCTTTGCAGTTGTTTTCTGAATGAGATACGCCTGCCTTATCGCGAATTCAGAGTTGTCGGCTCTAACAGCAGTCGCGGCTGTATCTTTAGTCCATAATTGCTTAAGTCCTTGCGCCAGAGCTAAGTCGTTGGGATATTTCAGCAACCCTCGCATAGTTGCGGATTGTCCCGGATGAAACACGCTTTCGATTTCTTGATTCGATAGGGAATACGAAATTCGACTAACGAGGTGCATGAGTCCGTTGTTGACTTAAGCTACATCATCGCCATCGGCGTAAAAGGTTCCATCCGCTTTAGTCAGTCTGCCTTCGAAAAGCAGGTATGACTCAGCTGGATGGCTGAAAAGATCTTGAAGTTCGATGTTCACGCGAATTTCCCCAGGGCTGTTAAGATTCGCCCCCACCACTGTTTCGTACTCGTGCCATTCGTATCTCTCGACCTCCTCATCTATTATAGTATTTTCAGTAAATCTTAGAATATCTGACAGCATTTTTTAAATATATCAATAAAATATTTAAGCCGACTTCATTCCAGATCCACGCACCAGACCTTGGATCGACACAGCGCCGCCGTTACTGGATAGTAAATTATTTATATTCGTATTTTTATGGGGAGATATTAAACCCATTAAAGTCTCCTCGCTACCTCGACTAAGTGTCGTATTTCCGTTGGGGTATATAAAACCCTTTAACAAATCCTTGCTCTGTTAGCTGAGTACTGCTGATTGCGGCGGTGCACTAAACATCTTTGCCGCTGCTTTATCCACTAATCGCTTTCCAGCATTGATAGCAACGGTCTTACCAACATCTATGGCCTTTTTTCCAATCTAGTTTTCCAACCGTATCAAATATTCCAGAACCTCCTACGACGTATCTTTTAGTAAATCTTCTCTTAGTTATGACAATCATTTTATAATTGTATCATTAAAATTTTATACTCTAACGCATCAATCGCATTTTGTCGAAGTAACTCATCGCAGATACCGACTATCTTGTTTCTTAATCCCGCTCTGAAGCTAGCGAATCGATAGCGTTAACCTATACACTAGCGCATCAGCATCTTGCGGGAGAACTACGACTCCTTCGCCCGTTGAGAACCTCCCTTCCCATATCAGCTTAATGATTTCCCTATATTTTTCACTTCTAGACGACTTGGGTTAGTTCGGATTCTCAGGTTGACGGATTGCGTTTGTCGCAGTCAAAATCTGACTCAAGTCTTTGAGATCATTTATGTCGTATATCGTCTTGTCTGGTTTTGCCCTTGTCAATAACTCCCAAAGTCCCGGAGTTCCCTTATAGGTAACATCTCCGATAGTAATATCATCACCTCCGATCGTGATTGGGTTGTCCACGATGTGAAGTCGACGATCTTTAGAGTATATTCCGAAGGTCGTACCGTCGACTTTTTGTTTGTAGCGTATTCTTTTAAATATTTTATTGCTATATCACCTAATTCCAAAAGTCTAATATCTGAAACGGGATCATCCTCGAACACATCTATCGATGGATATTGTGGGAATTGTATCGCTTTCAACGATGTCGATATCGATGCTGGCAATGCTCGAAGCGCGGCAGTTGTCGCCATAGAGTTCTCTTTTATAGTAACTAATTCTTTGGTTATTCCAGACTGCGAGTCGATTATCGGTTTGAACGCCTTTATCAATTATCGCTGAAGTCCAAGTTCCCTATTTTCTCGGATAACGAGTCTTGTCTAATATTTTGCTTCGTCTTGAGAAAGTTCTTAACGATAAAATCACGTTTGACTGGGTCTTTAATTTTTAGAAACGACATTTTTAACTTGGGAACATAATATTTAAGTGCAAAAAAACATAATATTTTAACGTAAAAACATAATATTTAAACGTAAAACATAAGACGTAAATTTGCGTTCACTTTGTATTCAATTCGTTTTGTCTAATGAACGATTGTTTTGTCGCTTCGTCTATGTTGGCATTGCTTTTACTTCTAACCTCTTCCTTCATCTGATTAAATTTCTCGAATTCACTTAGAATAACAGAATATTCCACGTCTGAGATATTATTATCATCTAGGGCTTTTGAAACAAGGTCGCTGATCGAATTGAGTCTCCCTTCGGCTATAGTTCTGATCTTTGCATGTTTTTCTTGCCGCAACGATAGATGTCGATGGACTTGGGCAGATATCAAACACAATGCTCTGGTTCCTGCAGATAACGATACCACGATTGTCGCGGCTGGTGCAGCTACGATGGTACTTAGAAAAGTTACTCCTAATGCGGCGAGTGCTGAAGATGTAAGGGTTAACAAACCTCCCAACGCTTCGACTACTTTAACACCCGTTTGATATTTTTTACAAATCATTTCTCTCTTTTCACGTTCTCGTAAGATTTCCTGTTGAATTTCAGATATTTTCTGAAGGCGATAGTTGTCTGCTTTATTCAATTCCATTTTATAATATCGAAGAATATTCTTAAAATGGAATTCAGTTTTTATTCGTTAGTGCGGTAATCGACATAACATAACGAATCTCCTTCGTTTATGGTGATAGTTCCAAGGTCTCTAAAATTCTTAATATCGAGTAAAATTTCTTCCGTGGCTCCTGTATCGGTATCGCATAGCAGGCGGCAACCCGCTTCTATCAATTCCGGATGGAGTGAAACTTTACACGATCCTTTCGTCATTCGGACGCCTAAGCCTAACGGTAAAACAACCGTCTCATGAGAATGAATAGTTATCGCTTCTTGGGCAAAAAACTCCCATCTTAAACCACCCATTTGTCTTTGCGGCCTATACTTGACATCCCACATGCCTTCACAAACCTTCCACGTGACGGATCTCGGTTGTGTTCTTGTAAATTTTTCAGTTGTGGGTTTCGTCCACCCCATTTTGTGAATCGGATAATGAAACATTTTATATTGGAATGCCGTTTTATTTAAGCTGAGATAGAAAAAAATCAGAGTAACAATCCGAGACGTGGAATGTTTTTAAACGGTGAATCTGGTCCAAGGATAAGTCCTATGCCGTTTACGAATCCAGAGCCTGTTTTCAAATACACACATTCTCCCACACCATCAAGTCCAGAACCTTGCCATGGCTTCAGGTAAAGACCATGTCCTTGTTGCACTATCTTCTAGTTTTTACCTCGACTATTGAGATATATTGCACCACCCGATCCGGTGATTTTGTCTATGACTTTTGATCCAGCCGCTGCACCTATTCCTGTTAATGCACCCGTTGCTAAGCTCGGCAAAACGCTCGATAGCAGAAATTTGCCCTCAGTTGCTGGAAATGGTAAAATGGCGCCGATAAAGCCGCCTTCGACTTTGGCATTATGTATCAATTGCGTTTAACTCATTTTTATAGTCGCACCCGTTCCACCCTGATACGCCTTATTCAATTTATTAACTTGCCCCTGGGTAAGAGCTAGCACGTGGTTTCCATTTAAATCGTTGTGCTTTAATCCAATGCTAACGCCGGTTCCCACCCGTAGAGATCTTTTGATTTTGTCTTTTTGTCCTTCCGAAATATTAACCTTAAGATTCGTGTATCGACTCATTTTCTATATATAAAATTTTTAAGCCTCTCTTATATGAAACCGTATCGATAATTCCTCACCTCGTAGATTAATTAGTTTTTTCCATTTTGATCGGTGAGAGACGTTTCCATTATCTAAATCGTGGATAGAGTGATTGGAAGATATATTAAATTCCTAGACGTTTCGATAATCTTGTACCCAGGCCCTATTTTCGCGAAAAAGGAATAAATAACGTTATCAGTCGTTCCGATGTTATAGGATGTCCCGATAATATCGCTCGTTACCCTCAGATTATTGACACTCATTATGTCCACTATATTCTCCGATTCCTGGTAACCCGCTGAATAACCGCCTGTTGAAACTGAGGGTTTTTCCGATAGAGTTCAATGCCCAAAAATCGACCATGTAATTATCCGCTAGATGTACAACAGTCTTTAACATACTGCTGTTAGCTTCTATCATAATATTGTATTCTTCGTTAACCATATCATAATGCTCGTTTTCTTTCATGATTCTCTGGACGTATTCGTTAATATCTGTAATTTCATAGCAGCCTTCGGGAATGGTTATAGTAACCCATATACCTCCACCATTCGGCGAATACGAAAAGTTGCTGTTAGTCTCATTGATGTTTGGGAATGAAAAATACTTACGCGATCGTGGTAAATGTGATTAATATTTTTCTGGTCTTGAGGAAACAAGCAGATATAGTTTGCATTCTCTCTGATCGTCTGTCTAGGTAGTTTGAAATAATTTTGAGCGAGGTAGAAGCAGTCAACGTTGCTATGCCTTCCTCGGATGTAGTAGGTCTCACTTTTGTTTTGCTTTTCTAACTGTAAATCATCGAAAATCATTAAGTTTTTCTGGTCGCAATTCAAGTCTCTCGGATCTGGCACGTCTTCAGACGATTCGAAGAACTTACAGCAGATATCAGATTTTTTATACAAGTGTTTAGCTATTTCCTCAACTACTAAGGCCGGTGGAACATTTAGTCTCATGGTCTCGTCTTGGCAATTGAATAGCCCGATGATGGATTCTTTCGGTATTTTTCCCTCAAATGCTTGCTTGAGTATTTTATACTCTGGTTGAAAGAGAGATCTTCCGAATACTTGAAGATTGTTGTAGTCTAGCCATCCAGGTCTTAGAAGTAGGTTTAACAATAGAGTCGTCTTACCGCATCCGGACTTTCCTACGATTAACCTTCTTATACTTCTTGGTAAAAGAGGGTTATTGAATCTCTTAGATAATACATCGTTCCACGATAAATCTTTGACTTCCATTTTAAATATATCTAATTGTATTTAAAAAGGATGTATTGCGTAAAGTGTAAAAATCGTACTGAAACTAAAAATATTTAAAATGTTACAACGAAGAATGGAAGGTCAATGCTTAGAGGCACATGTGATATATGTGGAAAGACAAAGACACAATTCGGGAAGTCTTCTGAAGGTGGTGATTTAGTTGGATCTTTAAATTCGGTTACCAGCGGTATTAAGCTGCCGTGGACTAAATATCCAGGTGAGATGCACTTTCCGGGACATTCGTTTACTGGTCCTGGTACTAGACTTGATTTGAGGCTGAATTCCGATGGAACTCCTAAGGATTGGCCGAAGCCCGTCAATAGAGTCGACAACGCTGCATATCATCACGATTTGGCGTACGGTCAGCACTCCAATACAGCTTCTAGTAATGTCGCTGATTGAACGATGGTTAATGAATTGAATAATATTCCTAATCCTAGCTTACGAGAGCGTATAGAAAGAAGTCTTGTCAAACCTATATTATCTACCAAAGCTAGTCTCTGGTTAGGTTTAAAACAGCCTAAAATTACAATGGACTGATGAACTGGCTGAGGAGTTGCATAAACCCGTAGTAAGACGTTTTAGGAAGAGGAAGGTGTACGTTGGTGGAATAGATTAAATATGGGCTGCTGATTTAGTCGATATGCAGAGTTTCGCTAAAGATAACGATGGCGTGAAATACTTACTAACCGTAATAGATGTGTTTTCCAAGTACGGTTGGATTGTACCATCAAATAATAAGAGTGGATAATCTACGGCTAGTGGCTTCGTGAAAATATTCGAGAGCGGTAGAAGACTAGGCAAGGTTTGGGTGGATAAAGAATTTTTATAATAAAGACGTTAAGAAATTAGTCGAGTTGTATTCTACGGAGAACGAAGAAAAGTCGTGCGTTGTTGAGCGTTGGAATAGAACAATGCGTGAAAAAATGTTTAAGTATTTTACAGCTAATTCAACTAGATGTGTTGAATGAAATATTAGTAATTATAATGAAACTAGGCATTCTTTCATTAAAATGACACCCTCTAAAGCTAGTTTGAAAATGAATGAAAAGGTAGTTTGGATGAACTTATACGGTGATGAGATCTCGGAACCTATTATACCCAGGTTTTCGATAGGTGATAAAGTTAGAATAACGAAGGAGAATAACATCTTTGAAAAAGGTTTTACACCGAGATGGACGGAAGAGTTCTTCACAATTTCAAAGATTCAATACACGGATCCATCAACTTATAAGATCACTGATTATAATGGTGAGGACATACAGGGCTCATTTTACGAACAGGAGCTACAGAAGACTACTCAAGAAATATTTAGAATAGAAAAAGTTATCAGGAAACGGGGAAACAAGTCGCTGGTGAAATGGTTGGGTCATCCTGAGTCATTAATTTCTGGGTTGATAATGAAGACTTGGTGGCCACGTGATGACTCATCATCGAAACTATTGGAAATTCCCGTGACTTTTTATCAGAGGCTTGTGCATGAATTGTGGCTCATTTTTCTGGTAGCCTATTTGGTTGGCCATAATGTGGCCATATTTTTGGTGATTTTGTAACATAATTATAGGTTAATAATACGGTTTGCAACCTATTGGGTGGGTGAATTGACCATAATATGGGTCAATTGTCCCAGGTAGCTCACTTTCCTACCACCTCTAGCCTCGACCTAATTGAATGGTAAAATCGGGTGTCCATAATAGCGGGCCTATATATTCCTTCTGGTCCTCCTCTTTTTTCATCGTCTCTAGTAATAACTGTTGCAAACCTGACCCGCCCCATTTTGATTATTTTTATTTTTATTTTTCATAATTTTCTGAATCAAGGTGCTATTGGCCGCTCAAAGCGTTAGGAGGGAGGACCCAGTCGAATAGTTGGCCCAACGGAAACTAGCGTAATTGGCCCAACGTAGTTGGCCCAACAGGTTTGCTGTTGGTCCAGCGGGAATTATAGTGGCCCAACAGGTTTGGCAGCTGGCCAAAAGGTTTTGCAGTTGGCCCAACATTTGACGGGAATTGGCTGACTGGCCCAACATTTGGCGCGAATTGGCTGACTGGTTGGCCCAGAGTCGAAAAGTTGGCTGACTCGGGTCAATCTGTATAAATAGCGGAGCCCAAATCAACAGTCAGAGTCAGTCCGGAGCAGCCAAGAGCAAAGTCACGCAGAATCAGTCAGAGTCGGACGCAGCAAGAAGATCGTCGAGGAGTCAGTCCGGAGTAGTCGAGAGGAGAGCCGTCAAGAGTGACGTCGAGAGTAGTCGAGAGGGAGTCATCGAGAGTGCAGTTGAGCCGAAGGAGCAGAGAGTCATCGAGAGTGCAGTTCAGCCGAAGGAGCAGAGAGTCATTGAGAGTGCAGTTTAACCGAAGGAGCAGAGGTGTCGTTGGCCGCAGCCGTGCTTGCCTCTCCCGTCACAGACATATGTCGTCTGTCGTCGTCGTCGTCATCGTCGTCGCCACACCAGGGGTGTTGGCCGCTGAAGTCGAGCATTCTTCGTGGTCGTCAGTTGACTGCGTGTCGCTGACGTGGCCTTTGTCGTCGTCCGTCGCCTACGACTGTGAGTCGTTGGCCGCAGTCATCGTCAGTCGTCGTCGTCGCCTCAGAGCTTCGTGGAACATTCCAGAATAAAGGACTGGGACGTTAGCCGTGTTGTGGTCGTCTGACAATGAACTCGAACTCCAGTTATAATTACCGATGGGTAGTCGGTTGCTTGATTTGCAATAAAGAATCAGTTAAACGGAAGAAGTCTACTGTCATACTCCGGTAGTCGGACCCGTTCGCCAAAACTAGGTGTTGTCGTCATCCTGGTCGTTGTTCGAGGACACCTAGCTCAGTGCCATTACCCCAATAGCGAGGAGGACGTCCCTAGGCAGTCAATAAAGGGTGTGTTCCGTCACATAACCAATGTTTACTTTATGTAACTTGTGCTATACGGTTTCAAAGAAAAAATCTTTATTGATATGAGACGAAGGCATCCCCAGAGATCGGAAGACAAGCCCAGGAAGCAGAGTATTTATATTTATTTAAACCTAGAGGCTCAAGTATACTGTATGCATAATGAATGGCAACACTTCATTCAAGGCGACCTATGAAGGTCACCATACACAAAAGTCAACTCATTTAACCCTCAACATGGACATAAAAATATTCATATCTCTATATTAGAGGTCAATCTAACGGTTCCAGGAAAATATAAAATGACGTCGTTGCTTTACACAGCAAACTTCGAGCAGACTGTTCCAACATCGACTTTGCATTCGCGTTTGTAAGACAGGGCTAGATAACTAATCTACATACAGACATCGAAACTAGCAGCTTCTACCTCCGCTGTCTAAAAATAAGCTGCACGCCAGAGTATGAAAACCTGTTGGACTCGTCTATCTGCCTTAAACAGACCAACAACATTCCAATGGGAGGAGATCTGGTAGAAGTGTACCTTTCCAATATCCAAAGCGCATTTCGTGTCACGACAGAATACATCTATTAAGATTTCGTAAAGCACCGCCTGTGTTTACACTATAAAAAATTTCTGGAATTTTAGATAAATTTGTTCTTTAAATGTTATGACCAAGATACGCTATAGGATAAAACTGTCTTAATCACAGGACGGCAGTGTGATATTTTAAATAAGCTTAATTGAATGTAATTTTTGAAGTATTTGCAATTCAAAATCTAGTGAGCGTTCGGGTTACCTAAGACAGTTTTTTCAATTGTGTTTTCTTGTCTAGCCGAATACAGAATTATTCACCAAACCTGAGCATACTTGAATGCGTAGGACAATAGCGCATGGCTGTCTACAACTGTAGGCCTGCGTCTATTCATATATCCACAAAGCAAAGACCCATTTCGATAACGGAACATGTTCCTACATTCCAGGCAGCCATATCATCTAGATAGTGTATGAAATCGGTCATGACTGCACCGACGTTCCGTTCAAGGCATTCACATTGGCATGAGGCTTGTCCATATTCCGTGTCCCGCAGAGATGATACTAGCCAGAAATCTCAGGATCGTGAAAGGTATGCCATTGCATTGCGTTGAGAGAGAGGAAATTCTGTGGCCACACAGTTAAAGCAACGATACTGCCTGGAAATTGCAGGACGCACTAGTCAGACTAATAATCGGAGCCTAAGACCGTCTGGGATAACTCCTGGTGATAAAAGCGCTATTGAAATCGCTAAAGGCGATATGTAATTGTTTGTACAGATATACGCACAGCCTGATGATGGAGAGGGCATGTGATGAATGCATTAACCTTCCTCACTTCTAAATCGCCTCTGACATGCACGAGCACAACTGACTTTAATTGGCAAAACGTGCTTGCACTAAGCAGCAAGGTAGTATGCTCCGAAGCGGGCAAAGAAACGTCACCAAGGCTCCCGTCAAGGCCACTGCCAAGACCCCCACCAAGGTCTCTACCATGGTCCCCATCAAGTCCACTGCCAAGGCCCCGGTCAAGACCGCTGCCAAGGCCCCCGCCAAGGCCATTGTGAAGGTCACTGTCAAGACCCCTGCCAAGGCCGCCGGCAACGCCCTGCCAAGTGCGCAGCCAAGGCCCACACCAAGGCCACTACCAAGGCTAGGACACATACTGTACAGACCTCTTCCCACTGGCTGACGTATCGGACGAGACGAGATAAGCGCAGCAACCGAAGGAGGCTGAGCAGCTTCACGAGTCGAACCATTCGCAGCGCTCTACCTGTAGACGCAGAGACACACAACAGACCCCATGAACGATCCACAGACGATGCTTTGCCTATAATTATATATATATATAATATGGTACGGCTGCAGGGTAAGATAAGTTCGGGTCAGATGCGGTGAGGTTAGATTAAGTGAGGTCATATGTGTTATGCAGAGGTGTATTAAAGTGCCTGTATGTATATAAAAAATATAATATAAATATATATGGAATGTGTGTATAGATATCTTTTGCATAGCCAAGGTCTAAATGACTGCAAGAATCAAGACGAAAACTGAATAGCCGAGACCAAAATTAGGACCATTGGCGTGGTTCGTGCTTCTTAATTTACAACAATACACCGTAATTTTAGTGACAAAGAAGTCAGTCGGTAAAGAAAAAAGTAATTATTAAGGAGAATAGTTAATCACATTATTCGGTTAGTGTTGTTAGTTACATTGCAAATACCAACTCTGTCTGATGAAATTCTGGTTTCAATTAAATGTGGTGTTCAACCAACATAGCCTACAAGATCCAGGCAGGCATTTGTGAAAATCTCTCCTCGTACTTAAATAAAACATCAATGAGATGTTTATTTTCAATTAGTGTCGATTGCTTGAGGTCTAATACGCGAGATTGTCTAATGGGCTCATCGTCCCATTGGCAGTTAGTCTTCAGCGCTCAACAGAGATTTCGTGCGGAACTCATCCAACTCACATCTTCTTCAATTATATTCACAAATATGGAGTAATCAATTAAGTAAAATATTTTGCTATCTCATTCGAATGTACCTACCGTTCGTTACCGTTTTCTTTTGCCATGTCTTAGAAAATCTATAGATGCACTGTATTTGCATGTTTAAGAGGCCTATGTATAATTCAGCGTTATCCAAATGATCATGTATACCTAAAACATGTCCTGCGGTCCGGTATATTATGAGACCATACGAGCCAAATATGATATATATAATTATATATATAATTATTTATGTACCGATGAATAGTTGTACACAGGCCATCGATTGCTTTCCAGAGTCATGACAAAGACTCCAGTCTAAAATGAGTTCTATTGTTCACAATTTACTCGACAAGACCTGAGAGAAAGTGCGTCAAGGGGATTCAGCGTGTGGTGATCCTCTCATTGGTGAAAGTGAGGAAGCGGATTCCAATTTCATGATAACAATTATATGCATCCATATAATCGTAATACGACGATACATGTCTCTAATTCTAAGCCATTGATTTCAGACGGTTCTCTAATCTAGCTTAGGCCTACTAAGTGTCTTTCAATCAAAGGCACCAGTCGTTATTCGCTTATTTATCTTCCAGATTGTAATTTATTTTAATTATGTGCAGCGCTTCTTGTATTTAACCGCAGTGTTGCGGCTATGTCTATGTCATTTCGATTTCATATATTAGTCATGCATAGTTCAATGTAGGTGGTAATAATTTGTAGTTTATCATATTGTTTTGACATCAGTTTTGAATGTTCTGACAAAACAATGCGTTTGACGAAATTCCCGATACTCAAATACGTTTGTACATACATGTACATACATTATCCAGTGACGATACCCAAGCAGTCGGTTCATAATATTTTAGCGCCTTCTGCCTTTTGGTGACGCTTCATACAGGTTGGGAAACACTGCTCTAATGGGACCACTACAGAATGTTCGCACAGTGTTAAAATATCACGTGGTCATAAAAACGAGCCGATCCATATCGCCATTTGTTGTTTAGTGCTAATGAATCAAGGGATCAAGACCAAGCCGAGATCATCACACTCCAGACCAAAGCCAAGATGCATTTTGGCCTCGTAACTGTCTCGAACAGACAACGGTCTCGAAGCCTCATTTTTTGTGCCATTTTGTGGTAGGCCTATGTCTACCTGTAAGGTAACTTGGGAACAATGGGAGACATTTTAAACAGGAACTATTGTTCAGCTGAGATACCTACTGTGTCGAATTAAATATGGGTGAGATATGTTGGGATTCAATAGTCTTTGTCGTGAATAGTCTTTTTAAAGAATTTTAAGCCATCTGTGGTTTGTGCAAATATTTCTGTATTTCTATAGCATCGCGCAATGAGGCCAGCCAAAATCGACACCGGACTGAGACAATGATGTAGCGCCTTTATTCTTTGTAAAACTGCAAGAGCAGGACAAGGCCAGATTTGCCTCGATGGTTTGCAAGGATTTATCGGACTATCATTGGCCATTATCAGTGCAGCTCGAATTATTTATGGGACCATGGACTTTTCTTTAAAGCTGGCCGAATAGCCAAGAGTATAAATTGGCCAGGATAACTGTCGGATGGGGCGACGTATCAATTTGCTATTTGCATGGCAACTTGATGGAGGGCCTACAAATCCTTTCGTATTCGATCGGAAAATACTTCAACTTCGTTATATAGGCGCTACATTAATTTCATTCTCGAACGTTTGGGGAATCTCAGATCAGATCGACCTTGGCGGAAGGTGCCCTTAGAATATTTGTCCCTAAAACCCCCGCCTCCAAATTACGGCTGTCAACATCAATGTATTAAACATGTTGTTGGTATTGTAGTGCTAAAACCATACTGAATTGTTCTATAACCCTACATATTCACATAGACACACAGCTACACATGCCAATGGTATAATTATACATACGAGTTATGTAATGTTTTGGTTTCACATCTGGTATCATCAGAGATTACAGCTTTCAGCAGCAATCCCACAGCAAGAAAGCCAGGTGTCATAGCTATATCGGGACACATTAGGCCACGTCTTAATGTTGCACTAAGACAGCGTAGGCGTACGTCGCTACGTTTAGAGGCTCATGACCTGTTGAACTTGCTATACATTCATCAAAACAGGGCGAATATTTGGCGTCACACAGGCATCGGACACTAAGAGTCCGACCTGAGATTTGTCTCCACATCAATATTTTGCTCATTACTTGTGTTGGCGTCCAGGAATTGATCGGCATTGAAGCGTAACGTGCCTGCATGCTTGCAGACTATTGACTGGAGCAAACGCGATCTCACCTGAGTGCTCGACTGATATAAGAATGCACGAATTGATTTAGTAATAGCATAAATTCTCGTTGTCAGCCCTACAAAGCGCTATAAAAATTATCAGTACGGTGTGGGCTAAATACTAAGTGAGTCTTTTCCCTAAAAGCGTTTCATGAGCGTAAGGATTGACTGGCATCGTAATTTTGAGTATACTTATTACTTTGCCATCAGGGAAATAGTCACTTGGTGTAATCGATGATTCATTGTATAAAGGCGCAGTGGAATTAAGCCAGATCGAGCCAGATTAGTAGGTGGATAGATGAAAAATAATAATACATCGTTGATGATGGGTTGATGACACAGCGCAGACGATACAGCGCAAATAATACAACATAGATGATACAGCGTAGATGATACAGCGCAGATGATACAGCGCAAATAATACAACATAGATGATACAGCGTAGATGATACAGTGTAGATGATACAGTGTAGATGATACAGTGTAGATAATGCAGTGTAGATGATACAGTGTGTAGATGATACAGTGTAGATGATGCAGTGTAGATGATGGAGCGTAGTTGCGATATATCGTAGACGATGACCGAAAGTGAAATACCACAACCTGCTCTCAACCTTCCATCCTTTATTTGTGGATAAATGATTATCGACGCTGGCTGATAGGCTGAGAGGGTTATACTCGTTGGATTGCTGCTAATCAGCCAGATTATCTTTCGACTTCTGGACCATGCCTCTGGAAGTTTGTTTACGGGGTTAAAGCATTTAATGTGGAACACATTCTAATATGACCGTGAACAAATTGACTGAAACCGCAGTTGGCGTCTACCTGCATGCACATAGTGAGTGGTGCTGGCCTCGCGTGAGAACAGAAGAATGATATAATCGAGTGGGATGGAGCTGATCAGATCGAGGAAGAAGAACGTTCGAAGGTAATGGCGGGCGATCTCTTTCGGATCAAGAATGATCTCATCAGCAAAGTTGTCCGCTATAATCCCTGCGAGAACAACAGCAACAACAGTACAGGAATCGTTTAGAATAAGAATGTGATTAGAATAATAACGCGGCATAGACTGCCATGCCCACTTAGAATCACAATGCGCGTAAAATTAAAGTGTGCTTAGAGTAACAATGCGGATGTATACATAATTCATTTAGCCTACAACGCATTGCGTTTACAGAAGCAGCTAGTACAGTATAGCAACACAAGGATGCATTTACATAAAAGTCGCGTTCTCATATATAATACCGGTAGGCCTACGTTTATAAATAAAGTGCGTATAGACTAGATATTTACACATCCCCCGAATTGCGAAGTAGCGGAAACTAGCTTATTCAGAGGCCTCTAGTCAAAACGCAATCAATAGGAGGGGGGCGAGATCAACTCAGTTCCAGATTAAGATACTAAATGCAGTTATTCGAGACAAAGTAATTGTCGTAATCTCGAAATTTTTACAGCGCCCACAAAGTGTAGACGCATATAAATGCACAGGCGCTTAATCAAACAAAATCGATAAGCAGAAGGTCGTGATCTAAAGAGTCAGACGGCCAAGGTGATGGGTTGAAGCGGCGAGAGAGGTAAGAAGAAGAGAGGGATCGGGATAGGATTTGCGTGAAAGACGTGTTTTTGGTTTACAGTGAAATACCTGTAGGGAGATATCAAGAGGTAAGGCTTTGGTGAGTTTGCAGGATGGATCAGATATTTGTTGTAAGACTTGCGGGAGTTTGCTTCAAACAGTTTGTTTAATATATAACTGCCATGAGTTGTTTATAAAAAACAGAAATAATCAGTTAGTCCATATATTATAACAACTGATTTCATGTTTTTGACGATGATTGTATCTGAACTGATGTCAGATGTTAACGTTTCAGAGCGTTTAACGCGAAATGGACCCATTTACGATCAAACATCGCAAACATAACATCGCAGTCGGACCAACAGGACGCAGGATTCCCCACAGCTGAGCGTTTCTTGGCACACCCTGTGGCTTTACATGCATAATTGATGCCTCTCTGTGGCAGAGTTTCCGATGACTGAGAGACACTTCCTTCGACTGGGGTGGGGTGGGGGGATTGGACTGACGCACCGAGATAGAAGTGAAGTTGGAGGATGAGCGGTGTATCCCACCGTCAGCTCGTGGAAGCAATATCAGATAACGTCTTAGCTTAATGTAGCTGAAGACACAACCTGTCTGGCACGTATGTGAGGACGGCGTCTATGCATAAAACCGCATAAAATCCGCTATTCTTTCGGACAGTATGGTATAGGGCAGGTAATGGTAAGAATAGCAAAGCAGGAAGCGGTACAGTACTGTCCGTCCAAGACAACAGTTCAGAGGCGCTTCCAACCCTGGCCCGGCCAAAGAGGAAAGCCGTAAAGTAGCTTATAGACTGGCCGGTTGCGCAGGAAAGAACGTAGGTCAGAGGGGAGGCGATCCCCAATTAGTGGGATCCACGATCGAGAATGCTCTATTTTGTCTGTCGGCAGTGCGTGCGTGTAGAACCGCAGTGTCGCTTCTTAAGGCCTTAAGCTGAGAGATCGGCGAACAGAGCAGGTCACATGCAGTTAAGGTATAGAGCTTCCGAAGATAAGCACAGTGCCGTAATATGCTCCACAAAAGACATTTCTTGGTCCAGAACGACCCCAGGTCTCGGATACAGGTGGAGAAGACAAATGGAGGTAATTCAACAGAATGGATCTCAAGTTCAACTTGTCCAGGTGCTGGCAGGCACTCAATATATTGAGCTTTTCGTATAATATTTAGTATCAATCGTAAGGGCATCTGTGGCTCTAGAAATTGTTTGGACTGCATAAACAGTTTGAGATACAAAGCAATACATGAGAGCTACTGTAGAGAAGACGACCAAGGACAGGTATTTGGGAAGGCCAAAGGGCGTGACGAAGAATACGGTCGAGTCGCGCATTAAGGTAGGACTACTGAAGGATTAGGAACAGTCAATTCACATAATTTTCATTCATATGTGTAGAGTACCGGTAAGGTAGGATACTGTACGGTACAATGGGTATGGTAGGGAACAGCACGTTGCCTCACAACAGGGTCCAATCTTAAGACAAATTTTGCAAATCCATCTTAGCGTACGACAACGAATTGGATTCGTGTCCAACTCTGCTAGACATTGCCTTGAAAAGCATGCACCAGGCGACACTCCGCATGTTCCCTTTGGCAACAACCTGAGAAGGATGAAATCTTCTGCCTCCAATTGTTAAACTGATTCTTGCTGATATTATAGGCGGCGTTTAAAAAAGGACGTCGTATGGAAACAACATCAACTGATAACATTTAGCGAAAAGAATAAATATGGCTAATAGTGGCAACAACTGATCCTTCTCTTCAACAATCCTCTCACATTATCATTTTCCACCACAAACAACACCATTGCCTTTAATGTGTTATCATAACCACCGCACCATTAGTCGTGAATTAGCAAACAGCGAACGAATTAATAATCTATTTAAAAACTAAATATTAACTATTTAATTTTTTCTCCAAGTGTAGGATCATTGGATTAATGTTTAGAGACATTTGTTATTCGTTTAATGAAAATGAAGTTTAATGGAGACCAATCGATAATAGGCTCACCTGTGCGGAAGTTAATGATAAGATCGAGGAGAAAGACAGTATCGGAAATGCTGTTGAAAACGATCCAATGAGTGCTCAGGTCATCGTTGAAGAAGGCGATAATAATTGGCAAGATTATGAGATTGGCAATTAAGAGAACAAGCATGAACAAATCCCAGTAGAATCTAAACAACAAATGATAAACAGATCACATAAACAATGTTCATGAATAGGTCACTGTAGATTGTATATATTGTGCATTGTATAAACAGAGTGTGAACACATATACCATAGTGTATGAGCTCAGCTGAGCAGGAGTTTGGTAGCTAGGCGGTTGCACCAGAATAAATTAGACTTGAGGCAGGCGATTTGAAGTATGTACACTATATAATCGATTTTGCATTGACTATGACACATGGTGAATTAGTGAAATAGTTGCACACGCTTAACGAATTAATCCATGAAACTCTATAAACAGAACAAAGTCACTGCAAAAGTAATTCACGGATATGTTTCCAATAAGAATCACCAAGGACACCTGGTCATCGGAATTTAAGACCTGGAGTTTGGGGATTGGAGGAAATGCCGGCAATATATTCACTCTGTGATTTTATCATAAGATTTTGCCATTTATAACGGATTTTCGACTTTTAAGTTTCAATGACAGATGCCGTAGGCCTATAACTAAACACAGATACACGATGAGTGATTTTGTTTAGGAGACATCTAGTCACAGTGGCCGAGATCGAGGAAAGGTATATATATATATATATATATATATCTGGTCAGCACCCTATTACAATTGTATTAGACGCATAGGCTAATGTTGTCTTATAATCAGACAGCTGGTAGGCCTACTCATAATATATAACCTCGTGGTGTAGAACTTTACAGGCGTCTACAACATTACTGAACCCTGTACTATTTTATTATTACTAAATGGACTATAGAGTTGTGTGACTTGTGAAGTTATAATTATGTCCTTATAAGCGCAACTCACAGTGAGAAGTAGCCCCATGCAAAGCGAATCGCTTCAGATCTTCAATCAGTTCCTTTCCGTTTCTAGGATCTGAACAACAGGCGTCGTGCTTTCATCCTATTACTTTGCCTACTTAAAGAATATCCGGTCGTTTGGTTCTACCGCTCGACACACGATTGAAAAGCTAATGAATATCCGGTCGTTTCCGTCTTCCGTCGCCGATCAATGACGTCAGCTCTTCTGATCTCCAACGCGCTGTGCTGTCGAGAGACTCTTGAGAGGCTCCATATAAATTCCCGCATAAACGATCGGGCTTTCTTCGCAACTATTGCTACCGCCATGCTACTTGTAGATCTGTCTGCTAACAGTAGACATCGTTATCTGGTCAAACATAGCGAAACCCGCGAAATGGCAGTTCTCAAACATAATCAATCTTTCCTCTCCAACAAAACATCAATCACTCGTCTTTTCCTCATTCTACCGCCATAAAGGAACTAGGCATCACCATTGACGACAGACTATCAGTATCAGAACGTATCAATGAAGTCATC
This sequence comes from Bimastos eiseni, assembly GCA_959347315.1. NCBI lineage: Eukaryota > Metazoa > Annelida > Clitellata > Crassiclitellata > Lumbricidae > Bimastos > Bimastos eiseni. The sequence goes on from OY365806.1 coordinate 45,684,466, forward strand.
AAAAGTGACTCTGGTTCTATCTGCACCCCTAAAACACTCAATAACTATGGTGTTTGTATAGAATCTCTACAAGTAATCATCCTTGCAACTTTCATATCAAGGGGAAATCCCTTGCCTGGTGAACTTAACTAAAACGCTCTGGATTTCATTCACTCATATTTTCCGTCACCGATAGTTCTTCTAACGAAGCAGACATTTCTCTGTTCAAAGCAGCCAAGGTACTTAATACAATAATGGTTCAACGACAACCATTCACTCAGATGCCTTTCACAACATAATATTTCAACCCATATTTTCTCAGGGTCAGACCTTATAATTTTTTACCTTCTATGCAAAACACACAGTTATCTCGTATGTTATTCCTTGGCTCTAACTAAGTTGCTACCAATTAATAATATTGTTAATCTTAGTAAACGAATCGATTATATGACTACATTGATTAGTCTCTAATCATAGTATGCTTGTGTGTGTACTTGCATAATTATGTCTGTAGGCCTCGTGTCTATGTATATGCATATGACATATGAATATTATTATTCATGCACGTATGTTGCCATGTATGTAGTTGTGCGTGCGTAGGGCCCATTAAAGTTTTTGCATTCTGCATCAAGTTATATATATAGTATACTTTTATATATGGTGCCTTCAAAGACCCTTTGATTGCCGTTGCATTCATTGATATCTGCTGGTAAAGACGTAATAGTGAACGGATAACGCCCGCTGAGTTGCAACAGTTACGTCGAAGCGTGTGTGTGTCAAGGTACTTAATACATCGCCTTTTTAAAGCCTTCACCCGAACTGAGAAGTTGCAGACATCTTATATTAGTCGCTCTCAATCAGACAGATTCCCATTCGAGACGATCGATCGCTCTTCTTGATCACTCGCATGGTAAAGGTCTGGTCCTCTCGCTTATAGCCATCGTTAATATCAGTTTGATTTAAGACTGCAAGACCAACCTGGGTCCAGGTCATTTGTTCATCTACCTAATCTACATTACATCACTTTGATTTCGGCAGCTCTAGGTGAATGTATTCCGTCACCTAATGACTGTTGACTGATTGTGACGCGCGTCACTCTGGACGATGGCGCTATATAAAAGTCATCGATCGACAGCAGAAGCATAGGAGGACTACGGATGAGAATGTCTACCTGACGCATGAGATGGGAGACATCAATGGGCTTCGCCTGAAGCAGAAGGCCTCAATACAGACACCAAGGAATATGCAAATATCAACGGAGTGTCAAGAAGCGAAACCCGGCACCTAGAGGCGGACGCCTACCTCTTCCATCTCTACGACCCACATACAAGAAACTCATGAATCAGCTGAAGATTTGGCCTGGACCGGCTGGTTGACACGGATCATGAACAAGGGACAATTACGATACGAACGGCGCAATCTGTTAGGCGGTCTAACTGTAGTAATGGAATTCAATGACGCTAATAAGGCCCAGCCTTATTACATAACAGCCGTTAGTCAAACAGTAACTGGACGCCCCTAGGAATCTGACGTTACGCTAGGGACGCCAAGACCCGCCCAACCAGGGTTTAGTAATGGTTTCTGCAGGTGACAGGTATCTAATAGAGATACGAGAGTTTTGCGTTTGGGATGGCGAAGGAAATCGCCTCTAGAAGGATACATATAGCGTTGCAAGCAAGGAAATGGAGGCTTGTTTCGGAACTGGGGAGACGCTAGGTCGTTCTGACGATAAGGGTAATCAACGTAGTTGGGAACCCCGTCTCCAACGTAAACCAGGGAAACATTTCTAAAGGAAACTAATAACTCCAGTAAAGTGTAGATAGGATGAGTGGTGTGTATATTTATAATTAAATATACATATTAAAACCATCACGTGTATCGTGTTGCTGAGCTTTTAATAGAGGAAAAAACCAGCGGGTACTCTCGTCATCAAGAAGAAGGAGTGGCAAGAGTGTAGCCCGCGACACTGATCAATCCAATTTCCTGCAATATAGGATTGGCCATAGCAAAATGATCGACACGATGACACCTCACGCAGCATGACGCCTTTCGTGACTAATTTTGGAAATTGTTCTCAAAACATATTTTATATACACCAATGGCGGCTAAATTGACCAAATAGAATGAGATTGCACTAGATACAATAATGCGAATACGATACACAAAATACGCTATGCACCAAAGCTCCAGAGGTCGACCGCGATTCGCTCGTCTGCTCGATCCAACGTTCTCGATTTCAAATCGCGTTCTATATTCAAATGGGAAGTTCTGTGTGTAAGGTATAATTATGCCATCAGTAGCGATTGCGCCACGGTGCTGGGGTTGGTTAGTAGCATTTGATAGCCTTTGTAACGCAGAAGATTTAAAGTGCCATGCTACTAACGATCCCATGGGCGTCAATCCCCTCTGAGTGATGGAGGCAAACCCCGGTCCTAAGTGCCAGAATGGCAAGATAATTGCCAGAAAGATAATTATTTCCTCTAAGACGCAAAAAATGTCCCCCTACCTGAAAGTGGAGGCATTTGGACCCCCTATCTGGACACCACTGGACGTTCCTAATGAAATTGCAATTAAATTATTGCAAGAAGATTAATTAATTTATTTGTCTATTTGCCTATTCATTGAACAACCGACATTGTCAATAATAGCAGGAAAATGTCTGCGTTCGTGGGTACGAGGTGTAAGGTATAAATGCCTCAGAAATAGATTTCAAGTCTTAAAATCGAGTTTTAGTCGTGACAATTGCCATATCAAAGACAAAATTGAACATTGAAATCATGAAAACTGTCAGTGGCTACGTCATAAGGTCATAGCAATCTGGACAATCGTCGTCGACAGTGACGTCAGAAGAACAACGGTATCGACTTACAAGACAATCGTTGTCATGCCAACAGCATTCAATTTTTGCATCGCAAAGAAATATTTTCAGTAACCTCGGCTGAAATTTGTTAGGCTTTTCTAAAGATTAAAAGCCTTTGAAGTTGGAGCTATACAAATCGTCGATTGCGTTTCACAATAGATGTCGCTCCGAGTCTCGACCGCATACTGCTGTATGTTATTAGCAGTCGATAGCGTCAGGCGTTCTTGTCGCATACTATGACTGCATGTCAATTGTCAACAGACAATGCCTGCTTTAGGCCTTATAGGGGACCTCTCCGTAAGATGCGAAAAATATTACATTCACTATTGTTATCGTAATTTGCCATCGTCATGTACCGTAAGGTGAATGAGATGAATTGATATTGGACATGGTGAGGTAAGGTAGCCCTGAAGCAAGGTATAGCAGTCGCTCGTTAATAAAGTGCCTCTACCTAACATATATATGTATGTACCTCCTTGTATATCTCCTATATACATCCTCTACCTAACATATTAGTCCTCAGCAGTGTAGCCCTTGGATTGGAGCATATTCGGCTGCAACAGCAATTCAACAACGTGAATTATACGGTTCATCAACGTGAGGTCATTATTACGACGCACATGGCTTCTAACCGTAGACGCAGAGGTTCGGAGCAAAGGGTGTTCCACTTAAAATCAGCGTTTATCAGACATAAAATGATCCTCTGATAAGTGTATTTTATGTAGGAGGTGGGCCTGCCATCGATAGGAAGGCTTACGCAAGCCTCAAACGAGGCGACTGTTGTAGTCTTAATAATAATGAGCGAAGTACCACGAATGTTGATTGTCACAAACCTTCGAGAACGACTGATGGCTGAGACGATCCTTGACGAAAAGAGTAGAGGTGATCTGTGACGTATATTAATTTATATGCACTTCGAATTGGACAAGGTTGGGGATATACAATATCTAAATTAGCAATGGGTCTTAGTTGGTCATGACTCGTGAGTGATATATTACAGATGCTCTATAGAAGCATGAATGTCGTTTTATCGATTGCGCTTGAACCAATGCATGTAAAGCAACTTGATCTGGATGGGTACTCCGAAACAGTTAGCTAAACTGACTTCACCAATCTGTATGGGTTCCATAATTTTTTTTCAAGAATGATTTGTGACCTGTCTCCGGTTGAGTTCTCATTATTGCTCCACACGTTCATCATCTTAAGGTCGAGTTTTAACAATGGTAATTACTTTTTCTAAGACAAAACTCACTATTGAAACCATAGAAACTGTCAAATAGTTGCACCACACAGTAATAGCAACCTAGACAGTCGTAGTCTGGCATATTAGCCTAGAGTTTGTCGCTATCTCATCGTTAGAATGACATCGGCATCGACTCACATGCATAAGACAATCGTTATCATGCCAACAGTAATCAATTGTTGTCTCTGAAAGAAGGCTTGCCCTGGACGGCTATTATCAGATACGACAGCTTCGTACTGTTGCCACCTTACTTTAGTCGATCCTTTCATCAGAGAACGATTATTACTGTTCATCGCTCTTCTTTGGCTTCCCATCTAGCCCAACAGCATGCTTGGACCGAGTCTTGCGCTCTGCAACGCACCTCATTGAACAGATCCCTAAATATCGCCACGTCTCCAGCTGAATGCCAAAGGTCCTCCACTGGGTCCATATCTGTAAACTCACTGAGTACAGAGTAAACTTGCCTTGGTTTGGCGCTATCTCTAAGACCTCGTCCCAATTGATCTGCGTGAGCTCTGCAATTTGACTTCACGTATCCCAGGGCGTCCATCTCCAATAAGCCAAGTTACCACCGAATGGCTATGCAGATTAACCAGTGACTTTGTCATTTATTTAGTTTTTCACGTAAATTGCAAATATTTAGCAGGCACTGAGGCGCCTTGAAGAGGCGCTATACTCAAATTCTCGTAATGAATGAACTGTGTTAGAGTCTATAGTTGCCTTGGATATAGTAGATACTGATGCTCAGAATACTCTGGGTATAGGGAATGTATATGAATGGCTTCGTCACTGAAGGCAGCTGGGGAAAGTCGGTTTGAACCTACATGGGAGTGAGGGCACTATGTCGATCAGGACACGGAGGGCTGGCTATGGAGTCAGCTGAGGTGAGACCTACAATTGGCCCTCAATTGTAGAGCAGATGGTGAGAATCCATGTGATGAGGCACAGGTGACCTAGGACGGCGCTTCACAACCTCTTCACTCTTCAGTGTGACTATGACGAACGGACGGGAGAGGCCTTTCAATGTGGCTGGAGGAGTTTTCCATTGCAGCAGAATCGGTGTCCAATTTACCAATTATCTATTTAATTATCTTTAATTTGTGTTCATATTGATTTAAATATTTGTTTAGATAATTCTAAAATTATATGGCCATCACAAATGATAGACAATCAAGTGTTTTTCTATGACTTTTCGACATTTCTGTTTCTTGATTCAATTTACGGACCAGTAACACATGGTTTGCGGATCGGCTTCGGTCCGCGAACCACAGGTTGGTTAGCGCTGACATTAGGAGAAACGCACAGACGAATTAGTCTGTGTTTTGTCTTGTGGTACTTCCATTGAGCTGATGTTTGCTGTGGCTGAGGAGGGAGGATTGGTCTGATGGTGATGGCCATCTGGGAGAGAAATGTGGGAGGACAAGGTTGAGGTGATGTATACAATGTAATAGCGAGATAAAAATTGATAGTGTTGCGGCACCAAGTTAGTTGGGCTTGCCGTTCCAAAGAGAAAAGGTTAGGCTTGGGCAAAGTAAACTATTTAGTCGTTCATCTCGTTTTAGCTAGCTCGAGTATTGTATTGTTTTAGCGGCGAAAGACCTGTTAGTTGGGTCAAAAGTCCCTTCTATCTTAATTTTTGGAAGGTAGATCATAAGTCATTTGTTATAGAGACCCCCTACGTTGGTCTATAGAATATCCCCGATAAACAGTCTGTGTAGTCAGCTGATTGAGTTTGTCGTCCATAACAGATATGACTAACTGAATGATTGTCTGTATTGCGTTAGTAAGCTCAGTTTGACAGAGCAGCACACTCAATGCCGCATTCAATGCCGCACTTTCTCCTATCGATGCGTTTCCTTGCAGTAGGATTGTAGCGATGTTCCTATTAAAACCCACATTTCTTATGTATGATTAATATTATAATATGCAGTCAATGTTAATTAGTTAAATTAATTCAGAGTTAATTAATGCCAGCCTATAAATACAATGTAAAGGCGCTATAAGATTAAATTAGAGCCCTTAGTAACAGTGTTGTTGGGGAGAACTGGTCGTTTGCAATTTGACATTCAGGAGGCAATGTTAAAAGATCTGATTTTGGTCATCGGTCGTCTGCTGGGGATTGTACGGCGGAAATGCTATGTTATGGAAATGTTATCCGGGCTGCGAGAGTTGGCAATAAGATGTTCAGTATTGCTGGTGCTGAGAAAAAGTCAACACGTAATTCTCAAGTTGCGAACTCTCAAGGAAGTTTTAGGAGTTCGGACAGTTATTTGACCCAGGTTCGTCTAGAACTGCTGAGGGGTGCGAATGGTGTAGTGGCGAACAGTACTGTGATCGTCGAGTAATGATGGATGTATTCTCCGTGTGAAATCAGGAGTTATTTTCGTTCTCGAACTATCGGTCATGAGCGGTAGAATGCAGAAACTCTTTTCACGTTAATATAGATGGACTGAGAGATTAATATCGGCATCTATAGTGTGTCTCTTCTGACATACTTGTCAACGGAATCGAGGCTACGCAAGTATCACATTAAGTCCGATTCATCATTCGGACGTGACGAGTGCAAGTGGAGGACGGCACAGAAACATTTGAGGTGAAGAGGCTAGAGGCACCAATCATCCGAGAAGAAGCAATCGACAGAATTTATACAAAGAAAGAATCCAAATGAACACTACAGAAATACACTGCAGATCTGCTCCATTCCCGTGGGAGGTAGATATCTGACTTAAGTAGCGCAATTAGCTAATCTAGGCTGGCTAGGTAGTCATAAGTTAGATTAGTTCATTATCAATCTATATCTTAGAATTCTATTTAAATATTTTGCTGATTTTGACTGTTTTTGCAATATAATTGACGATGAAAGTTTGCAGTAGTCATTGATTAATTAATATTCAATTGAACTTATGAATATGTACATGAAGAGGCGTGATGGCCAAACCAAGGCAGAATAAGTTGAACTGTGTATATGCATCGTTACAAGGATGGCTACTAATGTGTTGCATTGCACACCTTAAGCACGTTGTTTCGTGTAGCTGAAAGGCGCCTTGTTGGTGGTTTTTCGTTTTAAAAATGACAATGTCTCGCATTATATGCATATAATGCTCCGCTGGCTTCCTGTTTCCCAGCGCATTGAATTAAGAATCTCAATCTAAGTCTGGAAGAGGGGTACTATAGTTAGGGAACGCCTAGCCTACTTGCAGGAGCTTTGCTCTCCCACCTCGGGTTTGGCTGCCGGCAGAAATCTTTGTTCTGCATCTAGATGTGAGCACGTAGTTCCTTTCGTGCGCACTTCAACGACACAACGTCGCGTCTTTTCAGTGGTTAGGCAGCCCACGTGGAATGAGCTTCCTTCAGATCTTGCGTGCTCTCTTAGCCTGAAACTGTGCGTATATACCATCTCAAGCATCTGATAAAAGCGTCTTTTATCACCGTGGCTTTGCTGGGCGCGCCTCTGAGCATCAATATAGGTTAATTAAGATGGGTGCTATATAATTCTTTGAATGAATGTGACGTGCTCTGTACATTAGATTGATATGAACAAAACAGTCTTAACGCCTTTCACTTCTGACCGGAATAATATCCTTAAACCGGGTCTCATAATAGTCTCATAATAGCCAGCAGATAATACAGGCAAGACCTTCAAAGGAACTAATTGCGAGTTACCTGTATAACAGATCGCCACTGCATTGTCGTCATCTATATCATACTCGCATTGGCGGCTCACGTCTGCGTTCAAATCAAGAGGATCTGGATCCCACCGAGACTGATGTTGATGAAATTAGGAGCTCATTAAGAATAGCGTCTAGTTAGGTCTATATCGTACTTCTATGCAAGCGCATATGAACAGGAGTCTTGAACCATGAATTTATCGACACATGTTGAGTAGCATGTGCAGGCATGGCCAGCCTTAATTAAAGGCCGTTGTTCAAGTCCACGAGCATCACATCGGCTATGTAAGAAATCACAGCTTTCGGCTGATTCCATGTAGACTGCATAGGGTTGCCCCGAAATTAATCGGGACTTGGAAAATTTCGAGTGCTATATAAATCGGATCCAACGATAGGACGATTTTTCTGGCTCCCTCAACTTTTCGGACTATTCCAAGTCAACCCATGTTACATTTACATTCGACTTGAGAAGCATAGATGCATAGATGAAGACATGATAATATAAAAACACCAACAGGCACACGCACACGCGCGCACGCACACAACGCCTCAATTTTTATAGCCTAGGAATAAGCAAGGCATTGACCTAAGGCAGTCTATTCGGTTTGTTGATAAAACGTAAATACTAAACAGATTGAAATTGAGTTTTAAGCTCAATTTAAAATGGCCAGCGAGAGAATGCGTCAACTGCATCGATATATATATATATATGTATATATATAGATAAAAGAAGAAAAGTATGTACGTAAGTAGCTATCTAACTAACTAACCATGTATCCTCCACACAAACTTTCGATCCACTCGACCGATTTATGTTGCTCTATAATGCATTCACATGTATCTGATCAATGTCACTGTTACTGTAAAGCTATACCTAGCACCATCAGTTTCGACAAATTCGGGTATACAATTCCCCCCCCCCTCCCGGGACCTGGGCCCTCTTAGCCCCTTGATGGAAGAACCTAGAGCCGCCACTGCCCTGGGCACACTGGCGGACAGACAGCGTATAGATGAAGATACGGGAAATAGACGACATAAGATAATGTAAGACCAAATTTTTATACACTTGCTTCGGAAGGACAGATGTGCGAACGGGCAGACGGATGAACAGGCGCACATACACGGACACAGACGGACAAATTGTACGAACCAAATAACATAGGAACAAACCGACAGACGGATGCATGGACACAGATAGAGAAAATTAGACAAGCAAATGAATCAATTAAAACGGAGGATGTAGCACCAACAGTAACAACAGCAGCAGCAGCAGCAGCCTATAACATCACAGATGACGACGGTGTAAATGAAGTGTTATATATATATATATTTATATATATCACGCATTCTGGTTATAGACATTAGTTATCATATGCATGTATTTGTGTGTTTGAATAATATATGTAACTGTAATAGAATCGTATATGACTCTGAAGAGGCGCCATGTAAATTTCGACTCATTGATTTATATTATGTATATATATATAAGCATAGTATAATCCTAAACACGGACAGTATATATTTAATATACATATTTGTTTATATGTAGCATATAGGATGAACTCTAATCATCGTCGACGTCACTGAGTGCGTCTGTTGGCTTTCGTCGTTTGTTTTGAGGTTTCAATATTTAATGATGATCGGCCATTCTTTCATTAGTTTTTCCGCCTCCAGCTGACCAGCAGACGATCGATATCGCCAAATTTAAATATGCTTCATCTGGTCTTCTCATCCTTGACTTCGTGAAACAGAAAAGATTTCGACTCTTTCAGAAATCTGATTGACCCGACTTGTTTAACTTATCATTCACAATGAGTTTGAGCATGCTACGGTTGATGCGTTGTGGTTTACAGAAGACTTCATATTAGATTATATTCAACTGTCATTTTATCGTGTAGCATTGTTTCAGAGCAATGATTACATGTTAACTGAAATCCTTGAGGACCGCCAGTGTGCCAGTGAAAATATCAAACTCGCTATAGGCTCTGCACATTGCTTTAATGATTCTGATCCTTAATTAGATCCATGCACCTATTAAAATCGAACTGTACGTTAAATTTAAAATTGCCAGCGATAGGCCTATAATGTATCAAAATTAACAATATAGACAAAGAGAAATGTTGGTCATAAACATATAATGTACATACATTGCTCGGAAAAAATTCTACATAAATTATTACATGCATATATAGTTTAGTTTGTGTGTGTATAATATATACATTGAAGATCCATGTCCAAAATGTTTTTGGCAGTTGCGGAAAGTGTGGGCGTTCTATCTCGCATTGCCTGGACCTTCTACCATTGCCTTCTACCGGTCAGAAATAGACTCATTCTATATTACTCTGTCTTTCGTATTATGTCTATATTAAAAGTCTTTCATGCTGTAATGTAGTCTGGATTTCGAATTATGATTATCGTCTTGTTAGGTTAACTGTATTACAGAAAAGGGCTGTTGGAATCATCTTGGGAGATTAACTCTGCTGTATTTTCTATATTTAAGTTACGTAATTTGAATCTTCCTCAAATTGAGCAGACTAGATTAAGTAACCCACAGAATTCATGTATAGGCCTGTACATATGCATGATCTTCTTTCTGGAGGTTAGAACATCAACTAACCAGGTCTACTATTATTGCTATTGGTACCAACACACGTATTTATGCTTCATAAATATGCCGGTTCGAAGACCTGGAATAATTTGCCCTTAGCTTTAAGTTATTCTTCTGGCATCTCCACAGGTTGAACGGAAGAGTGTAGGACAATTGCCTCCCGGACAATTGGCCTCCTCGGACAATAGGACAATTGACCCCGGACAATTGTCCTCCCGGACAATTGCGCCCCCTATTTTGCGTAAGACGTTAACATCCCGAACAATTGCCCTCCATGTAAAGTTGAAAGAAAAGTATATTTATCTTCAATCCAACCTAAGAATAATAGTGATAATAATATTTAGTTCACTTTTAAAATGACAAACCGCAGCATAATTACAAGTACGGATGATGACAAGTAATGGGGACAAATGTCCGGGGGAATTGTCCGTTACCCGAACGGAAACACCGCAGCCACTTGTTAGCTGTTAATTCATGACACACTCGCTAATCTCTCTTCTTACTTCCCAGCTCTGTAGGCTACTTCCCTACCATTTGCGCCTTACTGCTTTTCTATAAATGGTGCATATGCTGCGCTTGTTGCAGACGCTTGCTGTTTTTCATTTTCAATGTGTTTCAATTTAAATTTTTTAAACTCTTTAAGACCTCGTATTCTTGGTGCTTTTGCTATACATGTACGACCATTTGCAATCATTTCTATGCGCATAGCTAGACCTGTCAAAGGTACCTTGATCCCTTAGAGGTTTCTCTCAAATTGCTTCCTGTTAATCAACAAATGTCTCAACTTTGACTGGCAATATAATTTTGTGCAACAAGAGGCAAAGTCTATGATTCTTTAATATTGTATATATATATGTATATATATATACGAAGCATGCGATTTTCTGTAAATATGACTGAATTTTATTTGCAATTTCCATAGCGCCGGTGCCATTTGCCAATGGCTTCAACAGGTTACGAAATACATGAGTATACACTCTTAGAAAAGTTGAGGTAGGAAATATCGGAACTGTTCAGGTAAACTTTTGTTGCCTGAACTTACAGGCGTACAGTAGGCCTACCTGAAGAATTCAGGTAGACTAACCTGAACAATTCAGGTAGGCCTAGTTAGTTCTTGCCTGCGGGATAGCGTATACTATTTAATCAGCTTATCAAAAATGTACAAATATAATGCGCATTTAAACATATTTGATTTTATTTGATGTGTTTTTATTTAAATTATGAGTGGACAAAAATAAAACAATAAGTTCTGAACAGCCGTAATGCTAACCAAGTCGAATGCGCGCTAATACATCGAACGAGCCAACGCCCTAATGAAGTAGACCTATATTTTTAAATACAAATTTCTAAGTTCACATACTTAGGCTTAGACTTAGATAATGAGACGTTGTGGCAGGTATGCTTAGTAACACGCCACGCAGTCAAGTTTAATATGGACTTAATTTTACGTTCTTACAGTTGGTTAATTAGCTCATCTGGTTGAGATGATGTGCCATCGAACCGAGGTCTTGGGTCCTGCTGTTTTTTTTTTTTTCAAAACACTTAAAAAATATATCTAACAATGCTTTTTAATGCACTGCTCATATTCAGATCGTATTTGAATTTATTGGGTAGCTTTTCCAGTATCGTTGAACAATCCCTGGCTGTTTTTGATGATGATAAACCCTTCCTGAACAGTTCAGGGAATTTTCCTGAACTTCAGGTAGCTTACCTGAAAGTTCGACTGGCCCCATTTGGCCTGAACTAGTTCAGGTGGAACACCTGAACCTGAAAATTTTTAAGAGTGTGCCATGTCATCTGTGTTTATAGACTACGCTGATGTCGTGCTGCGCGTCTGAGAAAGAAAGTTGGCCTCTTTAACCTTTCGTCGTAGACGTTGTAGGTACAATGTCTGGTCCTTAACACGCCAACCTGCCTGAAGCCTTATTTCCGGTCAGCTGGTTAGGTTACGACTTCGACCTTTGTATATGTTCAATAACAGATTGGCATGGTAACGGTATCTGTGGCAACAGGATCCGAGTTCGCGGCATCCATGACAATGGTATCATGACCATGATAAAAATGTATAGGCCTAAGTAGCAAGGGCGAATATATGTAGTTATGGATGGCATGGTCGACTGGAGACAGTTTCCATGCCAATAGCATTCAAGTAACGGAATCCATGGCAACGGTGTAGTTGGCAACGATATCAGATCGAAAGTGTAAGTGTTTGCATCATCGAGGGCATTCTTGGTTGCGTGCATGAAATGTGCGTATCGGTGCCTTTATAGATCCTGTCACTGCTAAAGAGGACCGCGTGTAGGCAGCACTATCGTTAACCGTTATTCAACAATGAGAGATAATCGAGTTTCAGTCGATATTATGCACATTTTCTCTACTTCCAATACTCTCCTTTGTCTCAACCTTCCTCCTTACTTGATATAGCTTCTTCCTGCCTTCCTCGTTCTGTCTTGCGTTTTCTACCAGCCTTTCTAACCTCCACGTCACAACCTCACTATTTACCTACTCTCATTCTGGCCAATTTCTCCAATCTTCAGACTCCATGTCATTCTATTTCCACGTTCTTCTTTTCTGTCATCTTGATGCCCAGCTTTTCTTCCTCTCTGCTTACTACATACCTATTGCCCTTCTTTAGCCTTCTCCTTCCCTGCTCTCCTTCTTTGTATATCTTCATCCACTTTATTTCCTTCTTCCCTAATGTCTTCCTCCTTCCTGCTTGCTCCTAATCTCCTTCATCTTTACTCTCCTCCGTCATTTCTCCCATTGCAACGTTCCTCTCCCAATTATCATTGTTTTCTTCTAACTTGCCTATTCTCCTTCCTTCCTACTCCTCTTACTCCATGCCACTCAACATCTCCCTTCTTCCGCCATGTTTTCTATCTCTCTGTTCTCCTGCTTCCCCGTATCTTTTTCCATCGACCTCTTGCTTCGACGCAATTGGTTCGACATATGCTATTTGATTACATAACATATTAACCTTGATTTTTTCATCTAAGTGACAAAGGTCTACAAGTAGCGACTGTTGAACCTTATGCAGCTCGACTTTAAAGGCGTTTCATTTTACTGGGAATTCTGAAAATAGTTTCAGCTGTCAATCCTAATAATAATTCAATGACTGGGAGTCTCACGAGTTTGTGTAGACTTGCCATAATTATATTTGATATATGTAGGCTACCTTTCTCAATTATTTAAGAACCTGCTATCATTCAGCCTTATTTGATCTTATCCAAACTGGTATGATCTGCATACTTTTGAAACAACTGTTCACAGCGCACAAGCAGTTTATAGCAGTTAAGCATTGTAAACCAATGGAGAAAACCGAAAGGTCGTGGAAACTAGGTCAGGTTACGATGATCTCGAAGCAAATAGTTCTAATATAAACTAGCTACTGATGTGTTGCCATTTGCCTAAGTGCAAGCAACAGGAAACAGAACGAAGGGTCTAAGTTTATACCTGTATTATTTGTTTATGGATTAAGTCTTTGTTCCTAATGAACGCCAGAAGCATTTCCAAGATCGAGGAAAGCCTTCGAGAGGTATATTCCACTTGGAGAGCGCTTACAAATATTTGCTCACTATAATACGCAAATTATTCTCAATGGGCGAGAGCGCGATGCGGATAAGGTAAGCCAGGGTCACATGCACCGAGAGCGCCATCTGGATCCTGACTCAAAAGCCACTCCCAAATTGCGATGGAAAGCTGGTAATGTACACAATGATGTGAGCATGCAATGTACACCCACTCATGACTATCACGTCAGGTTTACGCCGTCTGCTTACACTGGTTGAGTAGTAGGTCTTCAACTAGAGCAGTTTCATTCATATATACATGTATATATATACATATATGTATATATATACATATATGGTGTATATTATATATATACATATATGTACTTATATGCATGAAACTGCATTTGCGCATGTGTGGACATACATTTTATTCTTATGGTACGTCTAAGAAGGCGCAGGTAGGAGAAGAAGTGGAAGATGATGATGATAACAGAAGAAGAAGAAGAAGAAGACGATGAAGGTAAAGAAGAACAAGAACAGCACGAATAAGAGCAAGAACAGCTAGAACATGAACAAGAACAGGGTGAATAAGAATAAGTACGAACAATAAGAACAATATTAGGAAGAACAAGAACAAGAACAAAAAGAATGCAAAGAAGATAAAGAAGAAGTAGCAAGGAAAGAAGGATAAGATATGATGATTATGGTCACGATGATCATGACGAGAAAGAAGTAGGAAAGAGTCCTGTGTATACACGTGCAGTGATTTTTAGTAGGTCGTAGGTGAATGTTAACATTATCGTCTCCTGTGTTTTTGGCAATATCATCGACCTTCCTTTTTTCAATAGTGCGTCTACACATATACTATACCGGTATAGCTTAGGCCAAACGCACTATACCTAGCGAGACAATAAGTCCAGCAGAAGTTCTCGTCGTTCCTTATGGCTCATTGTTCTCTTGTCTCAAAGACGATTTATTGTGCGCCAGGAACCTCCAACGCCGGTCGATAAGCGGCGCTCTTTGCCTTTCCCAGGCGTCAATAATTTCCCTTTTCAAATCGAAAATCCTGTTACGTGCCTGAAATTCTCCCACCGCTTCTCAGCTGCTAATTTTCCACGCCGAACCGAAACACGTTCAGTTCTGTCGAATGGGTAAATAAAAGTCTTTTTCAGCCGAAGTCCCGTATCTTAAAGTGCAGGCCTAGGTATTTCAGTGTTCAGCAGCAGCCTAAGTCCGGGTCATCAGGTGCTTAAATGGTCCGAATCAAAGAAACTGACATCATCTGATAGAAGTTCATCTGTGTAAATGCATAATGTGTTGATATAGACATTTTATATAGCGACCGTTTGACCTCACCCTCTTCATTTGGGCAAAGAATTGATCCTTCTGTGTCGGCGTGTGTCTGCGTGTGTTTGTGTGTGTCCGCATGAGTATGGGAGTGCTTGTGTGGGTCTGCTTGTGTCTGCGTGGGCTCGTGTACATCTGCGTGTGTACGGGTGTGTTTATGGGTGTGTCTGCGTGTGCTTGTGTGTGTTTGCGTGCGTCTGCGTGAGTCGGCGCGTGTTTGTGTGTGTCTACATGTGTTTGTGTGTGTATGTTCTTGTATGCTTGTGACTGTCTATCTGAAGTGGGTAAGCGTCGGTATAAAGACGAAACCTTGAGACCGACCGGGAAAGTGCCAAGGTTTGAAGGAGACGGGTTCGACGCACGCAGCCTCACATACACATGCCAATTAAAGCTCTATGGCCCCAGGCTGCACAGCGCTTATATATATATAGATGCGTTAGAGATACTCACAGAGAGATAGACGGACACAGACAGAGATATAGACTGGCATATTGAGCAACAGTTAGGCGAAATCTCTTTCTCTATCTAAGGTGCACCCCAGAGAGACATCGAAATACAGAGACAACAGACGGAGAAACACAGACATTCGAGTGGACACCACCAGATGAACTTAATCGCGTATAAAGTCGATCTCTCCGGAGGCGGTCGCTCTAAATACTCGGGGAAGAGCTGCCACCTACCGACGGGAAGGAACAGATCCACACGCGCGTCCAACCATCAAAGAATCGCCGTCGGCCTCTTCCCATCGTTGAGCGGAATGCAAGGACTTTCCGCAGACTATGAACGCCCAGCAATGCTCGACCATTATTTAGGAACGGAATACAGTGGTCTCAAATTGCCCTCGACGTGCCTTACCGCATGAACCTTGGATCTGGACTTTCAACCATACCTGTCTCGCCTTTTTTTATACTTAGAGCTTGTGAATTAGCTGACTGCAAAGACAGTCCCACATGGCGCTAAAGAAATCTGAGATTACAACTACTCTGTGTTGTAATCGGTAGTTATAGTAGCGATCGGTAGAATATGAATGTATCACCTGCCAACTTCTTTACCAAAGCCAACGTTACTTTGATCTCTCTACGTCACTTGAACTCCTTCCAAGTGTGCCGTTTGGTGTGATCAGAATAATAAACAATTTCCAACAATTCTAAGTAATTCTAGCTTTCAGAATTACTAAATTAACAAAATTCTCCGATAAATTTGTTTTAGTCACCAAAGACAGGTAGAACAGTTTTCGGCCGTTAAAAAATCGAAGGAAATTCAGCTAAGTGGAAGAACAACCACCAGTAGGCCAACTTCAGATAAACCGAATTTCATGAAGTCCCAAATAATCTTCATTTTCGCCATTAGTGATTTCATTTCTTCTGACTTCTTCTTCTCTTTCTCTCTTTCATTCTCCTGCCAATCATTCTCTCTATCTCCCTACATCTACGCTTATAATTAGCACCCAATTTTAGTCGCGTCCTTTTCTCAATCTGCCGCCTTCTCTTTCAACTGTACTTTCCTTTCCTGTCTCTTCACCATAACAGATGTCCTTCGTTTCTGTCTCTCTAGCTCAAACTATTACTCATGCATATGAATTAGAAATTTTGCGACTCCTTCTTCTCCACCTGCTCCGCTGTCTCTGCGACTCACAAGTTCAGCGATCCTAGTTTTGTTGGCAGCTTCGGTTCAAAGTCTTTAGACTTCAATTTGCTGCTTCAGCGTTCAGCATTTCTATCTCTTTAAACCAGCATTAGGGCCTAAAAACTCCGTCTCTCTTTCTTCGGTCTCAAGACTTTCTGTTCAGCCGCGACGGCTGCTGTGCATTGCTATTCTGTGTCCACTCTTTATTCCTCGCTAACTCTATTTGCTCTTGTCTTCACCGTTCATCCAATTCAGATTGCTCAAGTCATTCTTTCTTTTCTATTCAACATCTTCTCGTCTTTCTCTCTTGTTCATCTCCATCTGCTGTCTATTTGCTGCCTCTGCATCTTCATCATCTGCAGCATGCATCCTTTGTTTGTACGGATGGAAGGAGTTTTCTACACTGGTTCTCTCTCTCTCTCTCTGTCTCTCTCTCTCTGTCTCTCTCTTTCTCTCTGTATCTCTCTTTCTGTCTGTCACTGTCTGTCTCTGTCTCTGCCCCTGTCTCTTTCTCTTGCTCACTCACTCTCTCTGTTCTGCCTCTCTCTGTCTATCTGTCTCTCTATGTCTGTCTCTCTTTCTCTTTTTTCTTCTCCTTCTCTCTCTTTATTTCTTTCTTTCTCTGTCTGTCTGTCTGTCTCTCTGGCTTCGTTTCGACACCAGCCTACGCCGTTTCCTTGATCAAACATTCTTTGACTACCGCTTCTAATAACTCCTTTCAACTCCAGTTCTTTATCTGCTCCGCCTTCCAGTCATACTTTATCGAGGTCCACCAAAACCTCTCTCTACCTAGTTTCTTAATCTGTGCTCGTTTTTCTGCAGCAGTCGTTCCATCATATTTATTTTAGCAGCACTTCGGGAGCAATAAATTTGCAGCGTAAGTAAAAAATCAATTCTTCCACTGCGCGCAAAGATAATTTTTCAGTTTTCCAATTGATAATCGACCTAATGAAATATTCGCAAAATGCTTCTGCATTACATATGATTGTTGACTTGTTTTGGCTGATCCAAGTTGGAATTGTCTTCCTCAACGAAAGATGATTCCAACCGTTCGACAATCGCTGACAACATGTGAGTTCATTATAATTCCGGAGAGTTAGTCCGTCACGTGCAACCGCTGTAACTTGTCCTTTGATCGCTAGAATCGCTGGCTCTTGAAATCGTCCACCAACGAGTCCCATTCCTCCGT
Organism: Bimastos eiseni; assembly: GCA_959347315.1. NCBI lineage: Eukaryota > Metazoa > Annelida > Clitellata > Crassiclitellata > Lumbricidae > Bimastos > Bimastos eiseni. The sequence goes on from OY365806.1 coordinate 45,702,498, forward strand.
TGAATTTCCGATTTTCAGCCTCTTTATGACTGGGGATATATTCGGGTTTCATGAAAGTTTAACAGCGACTCCTTCCGAAGAATCTATAGATTGGCCTTTGAATCATTGATTTGATGGGTGGATGGGCGGCTGTGTATTGTCTTAGTATTGATACCAAATCAGCCGATTTGGTATCGCGTAGCATAATGAAAGACTGTCTTGACTAGAGTTAGTTGGAACGATAAGAGCAGTAAACTTGACGCAAGACACACAGCTATGTATGTGTACATGTGTACTGCAGTGTAGCTATTAAACAGTCTACATACGGTTGCCTTGTTTTTGCCTTTTGTTTAACCCATTTACCCACACATTCGCTATCTCAAATTTACATTGATTGATTGAATATTTGATTGGTTGATTGATTGATTTAATTATTGATTGATTCATCCGCATCGACAGACTCCTACGCAACTCAGCATTCAGCCACAAAAGAAAGAAGATCGCTTACCGGAAGTTGCTACACGGGTGTATGACCCAGTTTCCGGCGGCCTTCTGGCGCATCTTTTCTCGCAAGAGGGCGTTCTTATTCCCGAAGAGTTTCATCGCCAGTCGATTGTCGGAGACCTGGAAGAACGAGTTGATCTGATCCTTCAGAAAGTTTCCAGTAATCGTCGCTGAGCTCGTGGCCCCCGATGGATGAACCGGGGCAGTTGAGACGTCCTTCGTCTTCCCGTAGAGACAGGCGTCGTCGCCGAGACTCGGGATCTGAGCCTTCTCCTCCTTCTGATGATCCGTGACCGTTTCAGATCCGGGATCCGACTGGATGCGTCCCATTTCTATGCAGATCTCTTCCGTCGTGGCTCCGTCTAGAGCGTCGAATCCAGTCGCTGCCATCTCTTGACGCCACTGTGCTTCCAACGCAATGTAATGTCCTGTACTCTCAGATAGGTCTGCTAACAATTCATTTCGGTTACTCCCAATTGCAGTGCATTGCTAAAATCTGGCAGAATAATGATAATGACGGTGATGTTGACGATAATCCATTACAGCTGCACAGTCTGTATTATACCTATGATGCACACTAGCTCACGTTCGCTGTCTGCGTAGACTGCGCCATTGAGAGCAGTGCGCTGTTAATCGTTCATCCCTTTCAGACGTTTGTTGCATTGATTGGCGTAAAATAGGCTTAAGCATGTAAAAGTTGACAGGACTCAGCCGCAGTTTGCACTCTGACAGTGCCAGTCCCAAGCTTGGATAAAGGAGGAGGGCGACTCTAATGATCTATGCTATCACACAGTGTCGTTAACCTGCAACTAACAAAAGTTGACAGGCGCACAAAGGCTGTGGTGTTCTGGCTCCATTTTAACGCAGCGCGTATTATCAAATTGTTTCATATCATTTCCGTTTTATAACGAATTCTTGGACAGACGGTTTCCCATTCTCTAACTCTAAAACAACCGAAATCTTGAGATCTTTCACTCGTTTGACCTAGCAACTCAGTCACCGTATAGCACCACTGAGCTGCTCAATTGCGTCAAGTTGTCTGATTCACACAAAATAAAGGCTACGGTTGCCAATCAGATCTCAGCTAGGACTGGTTCCCAGATTAAGTTTACACTTTCATCCAACTCTTTTTGGTACTTAGTCAAGTCTTTGGCAGAACGTCGATGCGCGACCATCTATGGCCATTTAAAATACACAAATTCTCTTACCATTGGTAATTCTCTTCAACTATTGAATCTACAGTAGACGCCCATCTTTGGTTCATTAAAATCTCCTAATTCTCTTCGACATTAAAAATAATATATTTCAATTCGACTATTTGAAATTCGGTCATTCTCTTTCCAGCGTAAGCAGGGTAAGACTCTGGACTCAATGTAGCGAGACTTAATCCTATTAGCGAGACTTTCACGGTGCAAATTCCACGGATCTTAATTAACGGACAGCGCACCTGCAGGACGCAATCATACCAGTTCAATGCCCGCTGATGATTTTCCTTCTTGTCCACAGTCACATGTATGGGCCCATCACATCTAGGCCGGAACATTTTAGGCCAAAAACAGTTCTGATGCAGAATCTTTTATACAACGAAATCCAATCTTCACCGAAGACTGTCCATTTGCTCAGCCCGTGTAGGCCTAATACCCAGCAGAAGCGGTCAGAACGTGCGTCAGCAAAAACTACTAGGATGACAGCTGCAAAGACAGCGTCAAACAGCAAGAGAAACCACGAGACAAATATGAGACATAGTTTGACCAGACAGGTACAGAGACACAATTCAAGAAGAAGCCAGATCAAGACATGTATGGACAAACGGAGACAGATAATTATACAGGTAGAGAGAAAGAGGAACAGAAAAATGAGCGCAAAACAGGGACAAATAAGAACAGAGACAGAAGGGGAGACATACAGAGAGACAAACACAGATACAACAAGCGACGCATAGAGCCAGCTGAAAACGGAGGCAGGTGCGATCCAGTGCGACGTCACGATCGCCGCGAGACTTTTGATTGACAGGTAAAGGTCAGTTGCAGCGAGTCGTCTTCGGTCGGCGGCGGCAGATGGCGCACACCACCGCCAGCGCCTCGTCTCCCTCGGCCGCAGGTGCAAGCCCTGCAACGAAACAGAGCGGAATAAGCAAAAGATCAACGTGAAGGTCATTCCCTGAAGTGGAGGCGCGACCATCGTAAATCACATCTTCCATTCAGATCAACGTGGATTGCCTTGGGACTACCCCGTCTAATCAGCGCACATTAATACAGGCTGCATTTAAATTTACGTTTGATTATTGGCACTTGCATGTTCTAAGTTATTTATTATATACAAACACTGTATTGAGCGTAACTGAATATCTAAGAGGTTCTTTAAGTTGACCTCAAAAACACTCTCCAGGGTGGATGCAATTTTTAAATTTATTTGAGCACGAATAAAAATTGTGATTTCAGTTATGGTTACGCTGCTAGGTCACCAATCACTCACCGACCGTTAGAGCGTTTCTGACCACAGTTTGAGTAACACTGGGTTGGATAACCACGTTTCAGCGTCTTAGAGAGGTTTGCTTTATAAATCGTATTATCTATAGTTGCTCGCGTATATATTTATACATTGATGGAGTAAGTCTGTCGGCATCTTTTGTTCTGCTCGGATGTATTTATGTGGGTAACCATGTAGCTGGTTATTTATGTAGCGCCTGCAAAGAACCTCTTAAAGGCGCTAAGATGCGCTCGCATCAGCAGCCGGAGGATGACGCCTTCCATCCGTCTAGGCCTCACTCTTGAAGGGATGTCTATTCAGAGCAGACACTATAGCGAGATAAGAACGCTCGCAGACATTAATTGTTGTCAATGCAGTTCACTGTCACAAGGCACCACCGGTCAGTTTGGTGTAATTGCTACTAACGGTCACAGTAATATCGGACCATTTGATGAAAATGAACCGGTTTCATTGCCAGCCACCCCTTTAATCCTAAACTCCACGTTTATATAGCGCTACTTCAAAACTATGCGAAGGGTACCAGATTACTCAATAACCTATTCCAAGTTTAAACTATTGATTTTTTATAACGCCAGTATGTGTATGTGCTGAACACTTTAAAAGTGGTTTCTGCAATCACTTTAAGCTACTTTTGAAGTAGCTTGTGGGCATAAACTAGTTACTAACTGCGATTGAAAAATGTGGCTGACTGCTACTGCAACTACCTTTTTAGACGAGTTTCTTCTTGTCCTCAGCGCTCGTGAATATTCTGGTGCCCTATCCTTGGCTTTCGAGTGGCGCCTAAGAAGTTTGGAGATCCCGATTGCCTTAACCAAAGACCTGGGCTACAGGACAAGTTGAGAGCATGAAACACTGGTCTGTCGTAACAATAACACGCGGCATTTTTCATTATTCCATGGAAATAATGGCAGACATGATTTTCCAATGTTTATTTAGCTCCTTTCCATTGCTTTGGCTCTGTCATCATTTACAAAATGACCAATAACTCTTTATACGGCGATGAGTGTCCCAGTAGCCTACTATACAGTTGTATATTAACTGGTTCGCTCCATTAATACAAAATGTCTATAGTTCTTTTATAAGTAAACAACTATTAATGTAGCCGATATTTTCTTGCCCGGTTCCAGTTATAATGTTGATGTGGTTCGAGAGATTTACAGAAATTGCTTGATTCACTTAATGTGTACATCGGCATTTTTTACGTTTTAGCTGAATTTTATTGATAACAATAAACTATGAAAAACCATACACCGTGTAATTTGTTGCAGATTTATTTATCATCAGACGACTATTGTACTTCAATTCAACTTACATAACCGCCAACTATGATTTAAAAATAATTAAACCGATTTTCTTGAGAAAAGTTAACTAAAAATTGGAATTTTGTCGAGTTCTTAGTTGCGACTGCCCTTGTAAAGAGAGATTAAAGCCTTTAACTACCATTTATATATAAAACCAATTAACCTGTAGTGTAATCGGTAACCAGCTTATAGTTTTTTTATGAAAGCACGAGAAAAAGTGGCTACTGGTTCTGCCCGTTTATAGCGTTTCCGAAATCATGAACTCTAACACAGAAACTGTTGAAAGTAGGCAAGTTGCACAAGCGAAGGTCCTGGTCACATTAGTTTACTTGATTTCAGACACTCCTTCTAAGTCTGCTTCCTGACACACAAGTGCGGGTTAAGAGCGGTGGACGAAATCGCGGGTTCCTCGAGGGCCGCAATAAAGACCCCTCTTACTTCGTGCACTGACGAACCAGAGAGCAAATTAGGTCCCCTTGTACCACGAAGGGAGTAGAGGAATGCACTGCGGTGAGTACGCGAGGGTGGCTGGCAGAGATGGTTATAGGAAGACGGAAATGAATAGATTGTGGTGCTGTGCTTTATCTCCTCAAGAACCCTTTTCTTATAACTGGTAGCACATCAAGTATTTATTGCCGTTTGCTCGATTGTGCTGTTTTACATTGTATTGTGCTGTGTTGTATCGCGTTGTAGTGTCGTTATTGTGTCATTGTATTGTGTTGATGCCTTCAGGATTGGAATTGTCAAATTTGAACTTGGAGTCGAACAATTCTTAAGTGTTATTTTCCAATAAATGTTTTTGATTGTACGTGTACTTGAGTCTTATCGGTGGCAGATGTGACATTGATCGGTTTAAATAAGTAAGTAATTGCACAGCAGTCGTTTCAATGGAATATCCAGAAGCCCACACATGTTGAAAACATGTGGATGCATGCGAAAACGAAGAAACATCAAACCGCCGAAAAATGATCTCAGGATTAAATTTAAACTGCCTCAGGCAATTTTGAAAATTAACTTAATAGGGGTTGAGAAATGAATTGGGTGTTGAAGGTTCCCATACCTACGATAATTTATTTACATTGCATTGTATGGCATTGTATCGCATTGTATTGGACTGTACGAAAAGGTGCCTACACTTAGCGGCAACATGGGGTATTTAGAAAGTCCTCGAGATAGCTACTGAATATTACATGTTTTGCTCATTCTGTATAAATTTCCGTTGGCCAAACTGTGAATACGCCATGAATTATTTTGTATTGCATTGTATTCTGTTATTGCATTGCATTAGATGCTGTGATTGCTATATACATATATGTATACATAAAGCATGCATCCATGTAGGCCTATACATAAAAGTACATATTCGTACATACGCGCAAACATGCACACAAACATACATGCATACATGTATATATGCAAATATACATATATACATACATACATGCCCACATACAATGCATACATTACACATATATATAAGTACATATATACATACAACAATAAATGCATACAAACATAAATACATACGTACATTTACACATACATACATACATACATACATACATACACATAAATACATACATACATACATACATGTACATACATACATATATACATACATACATACATATATACATACATACATGCATACATACATACATACATATACATATATACATATATACATACGTACATACATACATGCATGCATACCTACATACATATATACATACGTACATACATACATGCATGCATACCTACATACATATATACATGTAGATACATACATATATACATACATACATATATACATACATACATACATATATACATACATACATATTTACATACATACATACATACATTTATACATACATACATATATACATACATACATACTTATATACATACATACATGCATGAATACATAAATCATGCATGCATACATGACACCCGCGTGCATGAGCACACATGCTGACATGTACAAATGTACATATATGAGTTTCTACTCACAGTCTGTTTGCAGAATGATTCGATCGAGCGAGATGCGTTGGTGCCTGTTCCACACTTCCCAGAACACTGGAATCTATTGAACTGGCTGCTGCTGCTACGGCTGATGACGATGGTTGGCCTGGCTCTGGAATACATCGCCCAATAGCTGTTGCCGTACGCTCATCTATCCGTTCAGACCATATACCACTTGTTTCCATGTCTCTCCTGCCTCGCGTAATATCTATGCATACAGTTGTATGAATTATTATGTATTATATGGCCATAGAGTGATATATATATATACATACATACATTACAAACATTATACGGATGAACGCACATGCAAATTATGGACTGTATAGGTGGGTATATATATATATATATAAACATAGTTATGTGTATTACATAATATGTATACATAATTTATAGGCATATATATATATATTCATATAGACCTATGTATGTATACAGTCATGATGTTCTCTATAATTTACATATGCATTCATCCGTATTAAATGATGAATACGGTGCATGTGGGAGTGTATATGTGCGCGCATCAACATTGTATGTCATAATTATGAGCATTTAACTTAGATGTATGCGTGTATGTGCGACGCATTAAATCATCTACGACAAATGCGCCCAGACATCGCCCGTGCAGACTAATGCACCCAGAAAAATTGTTCTCAAAATAACCGATATCCCGACAGAATCATCACTTGTTGCTGTAGAGAATATTATGTTTAGTTCAAGGATTTCAATATGAGCTAGAAATATTATACGGTTAATGTCTTGGCATTCATGGACTATATACGTAAGCCATTTATAGACCTATAGGCCTAGTACTTTTATAAAGCCTGTTGTTCATAATATAACCGCTGTGAAGTAAATGATCATTTATAGAAATTTAAGAAGAAACCCCGTTCTTTAAGCTAGAGAACTGCTTGGGGAGATTATGGCTATGAAGTGTGAGCGACTTATTTTTTCAGCCTCATCGCATAATGTCGTATGTGCAGTCCTCTACCTTGCCATCTGAACTTCTCATTGAGAGTGTACATGTGGTCAGTTGTCCTCTAACTATTTCTGACCTGATGAGAATCTGAACCCACATCCTCTCGGTTTACAGTCCAGTGTCTCACGAGAATAAAGCAATTAAATAGCAGAGATGCAGAGAAACAGATTCTAAGAAATAGATATGTGGGATAGAGCCATTCAGACACACGTGTATATATATAAGACTATGGTGAAATATATATATATATATATATATATATATATGATGATTCTGTAGGGATATAGGGATATATAGAGTATATATATAGTTAGTATTTACAAAGACTATATGTATATATACACGTATACAAATATACCTATGATGCATTTGTGCAAAATACATATATGCAAACTAGCAATACTTAACACGAAAGCCTATAATATCACTATAATAGGCCGATACACATTAAAGACACATTCGTGGTCCAATTTGCTGGGTGGTCAAAGGCCATAGACCTCAAGTTTCAGCCATACATGCGCGTTGATATAGTCTGGAAATCGTCAGATTCACGGAAATTCTCATCAGCCGTCCCGGACCCAATAATAGGCCTACTTTTGACAAACCGGACTCTGCATGGTTACAAGCATTGCTTTGTATCTCGCGACATTTACATAGAAAATGCAGACTATATGCATAGTGGTCTGGGGCCTGTGTATTAATGAACGGAAGTAATAGATAATTCTATGTTTTGCATATTTGCATAGTTTAATTTAAGTATCAGACGTATTATGCCAATGTAGTTTTTTCATTATTCAGGTGCAATGAGACAAAATAGGCCTGCGCTGCAGAGATTGCCGGTTTTGCACAGACAATGCCGGTCTCTGTAGGGCACTTTATTTCTCTAGGCCTAAATAGCAATAGTTCTGAGGCCTAGGTTTCCATATTTGAAAACCCGACTTAACACCTTTGCGTGCCGTTCGTGTTGTCTGGTTGTAGCACCCGTCGACACGTAGGCCTATGCTCAGGCACATGCGCGACACGTTGGAAACGAGGCTCGAGATAAATAATTCAATTAAAAACGTAAGTCTATGCATTTACAATGATCTTCTTATTTATTCACGCAGTCCTTCAATCAATCAGACAGCAATCACTGCAGTCTGTTAGCCTGCTGATAGCTTTCATGCTATTGCTACGTCATTCATTCGCTCGCTCATTCATTCGTTCATTAAGTCAGCCAATCAGACATTCATTCAGTCAGTAAGTCACCGACTCTGCCAGACATTCATTCAGTGAAGACTCGTTGTGGCTTTCTCGTCACGTGACCCCACCACCAAAGTCCTCGTGTTGCAGTGACTTTGTCTGGCAGAGTCTTTTGGATATGTCTTTTAAGCACTGTCCTATGCTCAGCTGCTGTATGGGGATCTACTGTTAGACAAACGAAGTGGGAGCTTTTCAGGGCTCGAGTTCAAAGAAACTTGTGAAGTGTAGAACTGTAGAGTGTAGACTGTAGTCTACATTTCACAGTTATTTGCCTCCTGCTTTAGGCGATGCCCAAGACCTTTTTTAATGGATCTAAATAATGAAATTGAAGCTAGACCATTGTATGCGCCTGTGTTCAATGATGGTGGCGACGGTGATGGTGAAGAAGTTATTGTTGATGATGAAGATGATAATGATGATGATGACAACGAAGACGATGATGGTGGTGGTGGTGGGTGGTGGTGGCGGCGGCGGTTATGATGATGATGATGACGACGACGACGCTGACGCTTACGCTGACGATGACGACGACGATGATGATGACGATGAGTAGGGCCATTCCAGACTACATTTTCTTATTCTAATTAATATTCTGGTTTCTGTGGGATCATGTATACCTCGGGGCAAAAATAAAACACAAAAAATAATAGTAATAATAATAATAATAATAATAATAATAATTATTATTATTATTATATCATTAATGATAATAATAGTAATAGCCTACGCTGACGATGACGATGATGATGATGACGATGAGTAGGGCCATTCCAGACTACATTTTCTTATTCTAATTAATATTCTGGTTTATGTGGGATCATGTATACCTCGGGGCAAAAATAAAACACAAAAAATAATAGTAATAATAATAATAATAATAATAATAATAATAATAATAATAATAATAACAACCGGCGGCGCTTGGAGCAGTGAAGGACTGGAGTTCATCTCAGAGTTGGGTAGTCGAACGAGTGCTGCAACCCACGATCCAATGGAGACGTCATTTCTGTTCCAACGTATCTCAGTTGTTCTTCAGCGTGGGAACGCAGTCTGCCTCTTCGGGACATTGCCAACACTCCATTAACTCATCATGGGCGATAACAGCATAATGTGAAACATATATGTATAATAATAATAATAATAATAATATCAGAGCTGGCGAAGCAGCCGAACGCTCAGCTAAGACGAAGAGGGCCAAGTATTCCACCATAACCAACACCCACGACTTCGTAGCCCTCTCCTTGGAATCCGGCGGCGCTTGGAGCAGTGAAGGACTGCAGTTCATCTCAGAGTTGGGTAGTCGAACGAGTGCTGCAACCCACGATCCAATGGAGACTTAGCTCATCATGGGCGATAACAGCATAATGTGAAACATATATAATAATAATAATAACATAATAATAATAATAATAATAATTATTATTATTATTGTTATTATTATTATTATCATCATCATCATCATCATCATCATCATCATCATCATCATCATCATTATCATTATTATAAGTACTACTGATACAACAATAATAACAATAATGGTTCATAATAATAATAATAATAGTAATAATAATAATAATATAATAATAATAATAATAATAATAATTATTATTATTATTATTATTATTATATTAATGATAATAATAGTAATAGCCTACGCTGACGATGACGATGATAATGATGATTATGAGTAGGGCCAATCCAGACTACATTTTCTTATTCTAATTAATATTCTGGTTTATGTGGGATCATGTATACCTTCGGGGCAAACATAAAATATAAAACATAGTAATAGTAATAATAATTATTATTATTATTATTATAATAATAATAATAGTATCACTCTCTCCACCAATAAAGCCATCTGCGAAGACTAGCCATTCCAGAACAATGCCCCCCTAATTTTTTTTAATCCAGAGGGATCAGTTGTACCTCGGGAAAAAAATAATCATTATTATTATTATTGCCATTGTCATTGTTATTATTGTATTATTATTATTACTGTTATAGGTTTTCGTCCCCATCGGGCTGAACGAAAGAGCCCCTGAATGCCACTGCATTAAAATGTTGTGTACAAATAGACAGACGTTGAAAAAGATGAGTTGTTTCGCGAGGGTCTCCCGTTGCCTGTGTTATACGGCGGCCAAGCTCTTGTAGAAACTCCATTCCAGTTCGGTCGATGGCCACTGGTACAAAATCATGCCTGGTGGAGAGGGATGAGTACTTGATGCACTTTCGTTCTGCGGCATGTTCTGCTGCTCCACCGGCTGTTGATGCTGTCAGATGTACATAAGAGGATGCAAACGTGTGAATGGCTATTATTATTATTATTATTATTATTATTATGTCTTGGAATTCCTGCAATTAGCCGTTGTTATGCGTTCATTAATGCTGTGGTGGTTTCATTTGCAATTTCTCTGAGACTGTTGTTCCATTTATCCTGTTCGTGACTCGTGAGATGCATTCAAATCTCCTCTGTCTTCTTCGATGTTGCTCTTAGTCTACCTTCTTAGACGAACTGATCTGTGGCATTTTGTGCTTGTTCAACAGCTTCTCACATGATGCTCATAATAATTGATGTATACATGGTATTTCGATAGGCCATACCTGTGTAAAGGGGTTGAAGTGGGACGGTATGAAAGGTATGCCATACTGGTACCTCTTCTAGCCGATTGCTAGCATACCGGTACCTCTACAGACGCTACAGATTCCCCCATACCTCCTAATCTGGAAGTGAGAGGAGGGCTATTGTTGTTATTATTATTATTATTAAATTTGTAACGCGCACAAGGTCACACCTAAAAGTGAATCTGAGGCGCGGATAGTCAGTCGCCAGAAGAAGATGCAATTAGATTTCCAAATCCTTGAAAGCCAAAGAGAAATAGTTAGTTTTGAGTCGCTTTTTGAAGGAAGGAAGTGAATTTGAGCTACGAAGAGAGAGTGGCAGTCGATTCCATTCACTAGGAGCAGAGAAATAAAATGCACGAGAGCCCATAATTGTTCTGCATCGTGGTTCAACTAAAAGACCTGTACTTGATGATCGTAAGCAACTAGGAGGAATGTAAGGAGTTAGTAGAGCATGAATATAGGTAGGTGTACTGGTGATGATGGCTTTGTAGGTCAAACAAGCTAACTTAAATTTTATTCTGAATTCAACAGGAAGCCAATGCAGCTGGTGGAGTAGGGCAGAGGAGCATGTTCGTAGTGGAACACGTAGCACTACTCGAGCTAACGCATTTTGGATACGTTGAAGCCTTTTGAGTTCAAGGTCTGAGAGACCAACAAAAAGTGAATTAGCATAATCGAGGCGAGAGGAGACAAGTGAGCAGGCTATAGTTTCAGACATATTTTGAGTTAGAGCCGACCTTATGGAATGGTTCTTGTATCCCTACCGGCATCTCTATTTTCACACTTCAAGCCCTGCGGCGGGAGGTTGTATAATTATAATCAATGTCAATCAGCTTTGCTGAACTCCGTCTTTTGTGTATTTGAACTCAACGGAACAGCTGACCTTCGTTACACTGACTAGGTCGCTTTAGAAAAGGCTAAAATTTTGCATTTTACATCAAATTTTATACAGCCAGTCTTTTACATCTAATTCCTCCTTGAATTTCTCGATAATGGGTAGATTGTTCCACATGATTCACTAGGTGCCCATTAGCAAACGAGGTTTATCGCTTCACTCTCTAGGTGGCGTCACAAAACCGCAGTTAACTGTTAATGCAAAGTAATGTAAAACATTAAATATCAAATATCCTTGTAATACAATGCAATTGTAATTTGATATTGCTCTTCTTACAATTAGTTCATTAGTGTAGGCCTACATCAGCAACTTCTTAGATATCAGTTTATTCACCGGCGCTGCATCGAATAAAGTCCCCAATACCCAATGGCAAGCTCTGCTCCTTTCGGTGCTAAGTCAAAATCCGGGTAGGTCAAGCCGAGGTGTTTCGGTGATAGACAATGACTGCCTGGATGGTGAATAGCTGACGAATGTTTGAGGGGTTTTGTAGGATAATCGAGAGACATTAAGTCAATGAAGTGATCTGAGAACAGAGGTTAATAGGCCTATTATTGTGTAGTGGTGTTGGGAGTTTTGGTGACTTTACGAGGGCGAGCGTTATGGATTGTTTTCAATCGCTTTGTTTGAGAAGAGCCGATGTTGTAAAAAACAGAGGAAAACGGTAGTAGAGATTGGAATGAACAATTGAGTTGGTAATTGTGCACGCAGTCTCTATAGGCTCTATAGCCTATAGCAGGGTCCGATTTGTCAAAAAAGAAGCAGGGGGGTCGAAAATATAATTATAGAAAAGGATACAATAATAATTTCCTAAGCCGCAATGAATTTATTAGGCTACTCGCGATTTGCTCCTCGCGTTTCAGACCCCTTGACTAGTCTGATTAACGCAGAGAAAACAAGAGCAATAGCCAACACTTCCAACCTTCGTTATTTTTTGTCAGGTAATGAACTTCCGCAAAGAGTCAAGATTCTGCAATTACTAGCAGTGTGCAAGTCTTAACATTTAGCTCAAGTAGACATACTATAGCAAAGATGATAGAGTCGCAGACTAAGAAGTCAGATACCACTAAGATACCACCAGGCCAGTCTCTACGTAGCGACTGGCCTAGTGTTTTAATGCTTTGAGCACCACACAACGTGACACAAACCAAATACACAGCGAGATAGGAAGTGTCATATCTCAGTCTACTACTCTACCATCTTTGCTAATAGGAACTAACAACAATTGACAAATTGTACACATGAGCATAAAACATCACTGAAAGACGTAATGCAAGTATAAAATGTAAGCTTACAAATAATTGCAAAAGGTACATGTAGGCCTATAGGCCTACTGTTAGTTGTTAATCGCAATACTAGCAAACCCGATGAACAAGTGTATTTGCAAATTATCAGTAACTCATAACTTAAACCTAGATAATATTATATAGAGTAAAATCATGTCCAGCAACCCCATGGAGACTACAAAACCATTGTGTAAAAATTATTTTTTGTTTCCTAGTCCTTAAATAAAAGCGTTTTCTATGTTTTCTATGTTATCTATGTTCACAAAATTTAAAAACTTTCATATAATAAAATAAAAGGCCTTGACATACAATTAAAATACAGTTAACTTAGCATGTCGGGCAAATGACATGTTAAATAACTGTCAACAAAACGTGTTAATAGGCCTATTTGTCCTAATCATAATCTCCACACTTTTAGGAACCCATGAGCGGGGCACCAGTTTATTAACGAGCACTGAAATTTGGGAACTCGCCTTCATCTACATGTACAAGCCATCAGTCTTCGTTGAACGACTTTGCGTAGGCCTATTGTTGTAGCAACAGCACACCATGTCGCATTTTAAATTTATTCAATCAATCAATCAAAAATACTTGATATAGCGCCCCTTCAAGGTTTCTACTCAGGCGCTCCCGGCCTAACCCTCGGCTGAAAAGAACAGTTTTAAGAGAGGCGTAAAATGAGGATGATGAGTTCTTAGGTATAGGAGACGGAGCTCTAGGTCAAGTCCATTCCAGATAGTAACATGCAGTGTTGTTATATATATATATATATATATATAATTCAAGTCTGAAGGAGAGAGAGATAAATATATATATATCCTTCAGACTTGAATTAATCCATCACAGGGGAGGGGTTAACCACGAGGGGAGGCGTGATTAAATTTACTCAAACGTTTCAACGGTTTCTACAAATAAATTATGTTACAGTAGGCCTATATGGACTGAGTAACTTACCTAATCTTCTAGCATTAGGACGTTTGAAGAAAGAAGATATCGTTTGCTGACTGCTAATTCATTTCATTCCTGTTAAATCCAACGCTGCGGCAGAATCACTCGAAAGCCCGTTTTGTTTTATATATTTTATACACGGGCGTCAGCAGAAATATTCAAATGATTGCTTGATGCTGTCTACTGACTCACAACGTGTAGTAGTATTCAGTTTGAGTTTAGCGACTTACTCCCAAACCGAGGCTTGGGCTATTATAATTCCGAAGTTATAGCGAGGGGTGGCGAATATCTGAAAATCTCGATGAACCTTTGTTTTATCTTGCATTCTGAGTGTCGCTCTATTCACTCAATTATACATGTTTATACATTTCCGTGTGCGCGCATAGCCTATATACATGTATATATACATATATCAGGTACGAATTATATATATGTATATATCCGTGACTCGTCGATTGTGCCCTACGGTCTCTATAGGCCAGTGTCCGATTTGTCGGGGGGGGGGGGGGAGGGTCGAGGGGGTTGGACCCCATGCGTCTATCCCTTGACCCCGCTGCTTATAAAGTCTGATCGACCCCCAAAGGGGTCGACTCGACCCCCTCACATTCATTGAGCGCACAGGCATTACTCGAAACAGAGTTTTCCGGCCATGGAGTTTCAGGCTTCGAAATGATTTCAGTCGTGAAGAAATGATTTCACCCGAAACGGGCAATTAGCGGCCGCTCGTATTTGTTGGTTTATACAAATTACCGGCTAAGCGCCTGGTATAAGGACTTTATATATATATATATATATATATATATATATATATAAGGTGCGAATTAGTTTGGTTACGTGGTCAAAAAGGTATGCGCTTTTATTGATGATGATTCCAAGATTGCGCTCAGAAGATTCTAAGATTTCGTTATCATTACGCGCGTGGCGTTTAGAACGGAATTCAACAGACGCCGTTTAGCCATGAAAATGTTGTTTACGGAAATTGTTCTTCATAAGAAACTAATTCACGAAAACAAAGCGGGAAACATAATGTTGAATGATCGATCGCGCTACAAACGCAAGCATTGCTGGCCCTTCAAATGACGTACGTGAGTTGCCTTTAGTCTAGGCAAGAGCCTACATGTATAAACGTTATGAATAGGTCCCAGCCGTAGGCTATAGGCTATAGCCTGACAGTGTGTTATTGGCAGGTAGCGTGCCTAGTAACCTACCTGTCATACACTACGTTCCAATAAATCATATAGACCCCTACTGTAGTTAGACTTCTAAATCAGAATTTGGCGTCAAATTCTTTTACTTGTAAGTATTTGCCAGTGTTGTATGCAAGACTTGAAACTTCAAGACCAAGACGAGACCGAGACAGTGAGGTACCGAGACCGAGACAGTGAGGTACCAAGACCGAGACTGAGACACTAGGTTCAAGACAGTACGAGACAGTAAAAGACAAGTAATCTTATATAAAATGCTGTAAAATGCTAATGCATCAGTTTTCGGGAATAATGTTCATTTGTAATTTAAATTTGAAACTTATCATGTATATAGTACAAATTCTTGAGAACAGTTTTTGTATTGCCGCACAAGATTTTAAGACAGTTCACGCGAAACTTATCGAGATCGCTTGTTCGATCGAGACAGAACAAGACATTCACTTCAAGACAGTTTCTAAAAATTCGAGACACTACCTCGAGACCGAGACAGCAGGCTTTCGAGACCGAGACACTAAAAAACTGTCTCGAGACGTCTCGAGACCGAGACACTGTCTCGAGACCATACAGCTCTGGTATTTGCATGGGTTGTTGGGTGTTACTATTACTTACTAACTAACTTATTAAGGAGTATCAACTTATTAAGCGCTAGAAATACTCAAGCCTTACCTCCATGATCACCATGGAAATAGTATAAGGTTGCAGTCCTAAAATGCAAGACGATAGATAAAGCTCCTAGGCCTACATTGTTCTAAAAATAAGGCATAGTGTTGAATTGGATAGGTGGCGCTTTGGCTTGTTTACGTCAGCTCAACTCGGTCGTGGATTTTCGTTATTTCCGATGGACTTCCGGTCTTCCGGATTTGGTCCCTAAATAGGGTCATACCGTCCTATGCGCATCGCTGCCCACCTTCTATGCCGCATTCCCAGGTCTGGTCGAGTTCGCAAGTTCATGCGGGATGTACGCCACTGGCTCCCTTGCCCACAACGCATATTGCTTACCGAGTTTCTGCCTAATTCTGCTTTGTCTGAATATGTTCATCACTTCTTCCTCTCCTCCTCCTTCTATTGTTCCTTCTCCTCCTCTTCCTCCTACTACTTCTCCCTCTGCTCCTTCTCCTCCTCCTCATTATCCTGCTCCTCGTCGACATCCTTCTTTTGCTTTTTCTTTTGAAGTAGGCCTATAGGCCTGCATTACAATCGATAGACCTTCTTTATAGCACGCTGTAACAAAGCAAGCCTTACAAGGTAACTTGTTTCGCTGTATTCAAAGTCATAAAACAATGTTAATAAATAAGTAAATGCAGGGATTAGGTCTCGAGACCGAGGTCTTGGTCTCGAAACAGTCTCGAGACCGCAAAACTTGGTCTTGGTCTCGGACCATAGGTCTTGGTCTCGACTGCGTCGGTCTTGACCTTAAAGGAACGGTATTGGTCTTAGGTCTTGACCTGGTCATTTGCGTATCAGAGCAATTTCTTTTATATTTGTCGGTAATTTTCGATCACTGAAGACACTGGGTGTTTAGGCCTAACATTTGCAACGAAACCAACCATTTCAAAATTTGCTTTCACAAATGTAAAGGTTTTGAAACAATCTAATAATTATGTGGTCAGCCACGTGTAGTCACTGTTAACCTACAATTCCGAGTACAAGTAGGCCTACACCATTCAAACGGAACGTTAATCTACTGGTTCAGATGTCTTATTTAGAACCTATCGTATACTGTAAGTAATTTGTAGTGTGATATGCTCAGGCCGAAGCCGCAAAAATTCAGACTGGCCGGTAAACTGTTTTCCGGACCATTATTAAGATTATACTTTAGCAGTAAAATTAATGTTTTAAGCGTGTCATTCCGTTTTAGCGTCTTAATAAATTGAATTGCTTATAAAAAAAGTATCGGTCTTGGTCTCGGACCCTCGGTCTTGGTCTCGGACCACCCGGTCTTGGTCTTGGTCTTGGACCTCTCGGTCCTGGTCTCGGTCTTGGTCTCGAGGTTTTGGTCTCGTGCCCAACACTGGCCAAATGTCTAGAGCCGGGCCTGCTCATGAGCCAGGATAAAGTCGTTGTAGAATGTAGACTTTATGATCGCGTTTTCAGTTGAGTGGTGGCGACGAAATGTAGATTGCGTTGGCGCAATAGAACAGATGAGGTGATTCAACTTAATAACCAGTAGTCGAGATAATACAGTCAGATAACAATGTAGGGCCTACAATGCCCTACATGGGGTAGCAGTTTAACGACACTGTGTGATAACAAAGATGACTAGCGTCGCCCTCTTACTTTGTCCAGACTTGGGACTGACACTGCTAGACTGCAAGCAGTGTAGGGTAATAAAAATTATTTAGTCGTTTGTGAATGACACGTTCGACAAGTTTCGAGATAAAGGACAAATTTGAATGGAAGTTATGGAATGGAACAACAGCTGGATGGGTCTGTAGGCATATGTATATGGCTTTGGCCCAGTCACGGTTTCTAAACGAAGTCGAATAACTGCGTGCTTAATTATGTTTGACGGGTAGGCTCTAAGACGCCTGATCAAGTTATTGATGAGAGGAGATACGATCAGCGTGAAAACGATATAGTTCGAAAGAATTATGTAGGCTTACGTAAGCTTGAGTTAAGTGTTACAATATATTAAAATATAACTGCAATTTTGATATTGCCCTTCTTGCACTCAGTTCAGAAGTGCACACACACCTCCAGGGGTGTAACCAGCGGAGACAGGGGGCACCGGCCCCCCAGTTTCAAAACGGGGGGGGGGCAAAGCCCCCAGTTTTAGTGCTTAGTGCCCCCCCCCATGTGCCCCCAAATCGGTTCTTTTTATGTTTCTCCAATGACCTTTTAAAGATGCCTTTTGTCAAGATAATCTGTGCCCCATTTTTCACATTTCTGGGGAGGGTAAAATTAAAAAAATAGGGGAGGGGCAAAAAAAATTTTGAAATTATGCCACCCCACTTTTTAAGACCTTGTTACACCTCTGCACACCTCTACGGCGCAGTTGCAGATATATTGCAGAGCAATTGATAGCAAAGGGCTTGCTCAAGGTCAGAGGCGGCAATCTCGTTTGAGAGGTGGGGACACCCAATGAGAGGGGTTAGAAATGTGGGAGGGACAAACGTATAACGTGTCCCTCTCTGTAACAGATAATGGGGACTTGTCTCCTCTACCCCGGTATCGCCGCCCCTGCTGAAGGTCCCTAAACGGTAACTCCTCGGACGAGGATCGAACCCATACTCTATGCGATACACGCCGACCGCTCTAACCAATCGGCCATAAAATTCATAAGAGTTGATAGATAAAAATACATATTTTTCAAGTTTCATTCTGTGCAGAATAGAGCTTACTTCTATATTGTGTAGAAACGACGGTATCTAGTTATGTTTTCAACCGCTATCCAAGTGGTTTAATGATTTCATTCGCTCCGGAAAATTACTTCCACTTAGTGATATTGCGACACGATCTTTTTTGTACGCTGTGTACAGCGGAATTAGGAAATGGTCCGGAAATACTGCCGCGGGCCATCAAATATAATCCTAAACGTTACGTCCGAATGAGTCGCCGTAGATTAATTTTATTGAAAGACGCCACTGCCATATTATATCAAACGTATTTTAGTTTTGACTTCGATAATAATCTTTAAAATAATTACTTTTCAAATAAGACGTGATTAACTGGCGCGTTGATATCGTACCGAGCTCGACGATAGTGAAGCGGCCGGCCCTCGTCAGATCGTCGTCCGAAGAACCTGTGTGTTAATGAAACTCGGGTCTTGATTTGTATAAATTTCTCGATCGTAGCCTGGCGATCTAAAATATCACTTTGTCCATCTTTCTTCTTCTATGATTTGCCACTCTGGACTGAGACTAGAATAGTTTCGAGTGGCGGTCTGCGCTTTATGTGAGTGACTGGCGGTCGGCTGTTTATAATTATACGGTGGGTCGAAAGGGCCGGCCGCTACTTAGTTGTTTCTGTTTTTAAGATAAATTTTCGAGAAAATGCGTTTGCAATCGTTGCTAGAGACAGACACTTCCAAAATAGAGATTGAAGTTTGTTAAATTTTTTTATCCGGTGATTTCGCAACTCGTTGATTTCGGGTATGGAACTGGATTTGCTGAATCAAATTGTGATTCCTAAGGTCTGTGTTAACGAAATGGCAGCTGGCGATTTTCAATACAGCAGAGTCAGCAGCTGATTATTCAAGAAATTTACAGGTAATTTTTACATTGAACGTGTACGCATCATAAGTGTGGTCTTGTTCATTTACTGAAGTTGGATGTCAATTGCCTTTGGCTCATATACATTGCTCTCAAATGTTGTGGCACTCATTCAAATTGGCAGTGATGGTGAAGGAGTTCTTCTCATCGATTCATTTAAAATGAGCAAGCTGAAAGCCATTTGGTTACCATGGAAAGTGTATATGTATTTATATTGACATTTATCCAGGAAGTTTTGTTGGACCAGTTGTCAGAACATTTATCCAGGAAACTTCTTGTAACCATCAGACAGCATAGGATATTGAACAATGGTCGCTGTGTTTTTTAACTGATGTATACATCGACTACAAGGCTGTCTCGTCTGGTTGAAAAGGTGAAAAGTGAAAGGCGATAGTTACAGAAATGCAGTTTGGAAACAATCATCAGATGGTTGATGGTGTAAGGGAATTCAACATCTTAAAAATTTATGTTTTCTATGTGTTGTGATTAAATAAGGTATATTTCTTTTACAGGAACCAGATTTTTAATTGTCTTGCAGACAACTTTGTGTCGAAAACTTTAACTGTTGGCATAAGACGAGATTGAGAATTATTCCGACATCGTCGATCATCTTGTTCGCTATTTGAAGTGGAACCGATGGCTGCCACAAAAGCCGTCCAGCGTCCCACGATTACCACGACAACAGGTGGCAGCAAGCAGCCACCTAGTAACACAGGCGTTCTTATGGTTGGCCCAAATTTTCGAGTTGGGAAGAAAATCGGATGTGGAAATTTTGGAGAATTACGACTTGGTAGGCACTATTTACAATCACTTATTTCCATTTGGAGAATCTCTCAAAAATTGCAGTTTGGTAATGAATTAAAATAGTAATTGGATAGAATAGATAGTAGGTAGTTGGTGAAAATTTCAGATTATTACAACGTGTGTTGATGTTTTAAGTCGTTGACAGAAAATCTGTGATTTGATGGCCAACTATTTTTAATCAATGTTGATGTTTTCAAAAAGTAAAAGTTATAGAAAATTGTGACACAGAAGACGGCTATATTCTATACAGTGTCAATATTGTAAGGTGGAAATTCCTGAAACCTGTAACCTGTTAGGTGGAGCTGGTTTCAATCAGGGTTGATATGTGTAGTTGGTGGAAATTTTGAAAACATTTATAGGTAGCTCTTCTCAGTCAGTGTCATTATTTTGCAATGTAATCACTTGAGACATTGGGAGGCAAGATTCGCTTCGTAAAGCGGAAGCTTAGTCTGGTCCGAGGACAAAGCATTTCAACATTATAATATTCTTTTTTAAAAGACAAACCTATAAGTTATTATGAAAATGATTTTCAGTCTTGTGAATCTCTGTCCGACTGTATGCCTGTCCGTTCGTTTGTTTGCCAGTATGTATGTCTGTGGGTTTGTTCGGAAAGGACAGAAGCTTTAGGATTTCTGTTCCACTTACACCTATGGATGTTAAATAGTAACCGGATATCCGGTTAAAGGTTTTTAAAATGGTAACCGGTTTCTGACATTTGCAAACCGGTATTCAAATTTATTTCTTTTTCTTTATTCTTATTGCATTGAAATATAAAAATAAATAAATGAATTGTTTATTTTCTTTGTGTGTTTTCGTTTTGTTTCCGCGCATAATGCAATATGGCCTGCAGTTCATTCTTAATTAATGGTAAATAATGAGTGACAGGCAAGTCTGGGCTGAAGGAGAGTGTAGGCACGATGTGGGCGTGGATTAATTAGGGATTGTCTGTTGGGTGAGCCACTCACCGTAGTGGAGGCCATGTCAATTATTAGGTGGGCGTGACCTAAAAATCGGCTTTGCCCTCAATGGCTACGGTGCCCGATTGCGATAGGTTAAGTAATGATGAACGCAGTGGCGCCAAATAATTAATGAGCGAGAGAGATGGCTTGACCATTATGAGTAAACAAAGGTTGTGTGTGTCAAGCAGGTCAACTTTAAATGTGTTCATGAATTGGTACCGTTCAAAATAAGTAGACCTGCAACCTTAAATTGTGAACCTTTATGGGACCAGATTGTTGGTATGGAGTTACTGGCACTTCTAAATATTCAAAATGTGAGTGAAATAAAGAGTCCATCCACATATTATTCAGCACATATCTCGTTATTGTAGAGACTGGTGGACACAATAACCCTAAAATACTCATTTTGAGTAATTTGCGATTAAAGCATACAGTAATATTAAGTCAAGGATTTTTCAACCTTTACCGCACTTAATAAATACAACTGCTAGCACGCCTTTGATTCAGCAAACCGAAAGCAATGTGTTAATGGGCCTCTCACGTCATCAATTCTAGTGGTCATTAGGCAATTTGAGCTGCCTCCAGCCAGCTGAAGGGCTTCAAAACAATACCAACCATCTGATCCTTTTTATGTAGCCATAAAGAAGCATAAATTTTTAAAATAAAATTCTTTTATTTTATTAAAACTGACCTGTATAGGTGTAGCACATTCATAGAAGAATGCAATTAGACAAAAAATACAAAATCGAATATTTTAGCCCAAATCACTTTAGGCCCTGTTTTCTTTTAAACTAGAACCGACGATCTGGTCCCTTTTCATGTAAATGTCCACAATTAATATTTAAGCAACATTTTAATAAATTTAGCTGGTGCTTTACAACATGGCTAGTCGCATTAATAAGTCTGATGTGCGGGACAACTTTGTTGACGTTGCATTGCGATTTGCGACATGTAATACATAAAATAACATCCACAGTTGTGTTAAAAAACTTTTATGACAATTTTGAATATTTTTCTAAGAACACCAATAAAAACCGCTTTAAAACCGGTGTTTTAAATCCAGGTAACCGGTTTGCCCTCAAAAAACAGTTTTAACAACCCTACTTATACCACCGAACAACAGATACAATAAAGTGCATTAAGTGTACACTTTAAATTGTGTGCCATTTCTCTGCCAGACCACCACCTGCTCTTTCCATCAATATTGTGAAGTTGGTGTTTTAATTCTGTGGGGAAAATTTGTTTGGGGAAAGAAATCTTTGAACATCTCTGTATCCTGGAACTGTGTGCAAAAAATGTTGGAAGAAGGGCAATATCAAATTTCAGAATGAATAAATAAATTAAGCTTGTTAATCTTACTATCTGAGAACCATATAATTGAATGTTTCAAAATATATTAAGTTTGAGCATTATGGTTTTTAGGGAAGAATATATACAACAATGAACACGTTGCTATTAAACTGGTAAGTGTGATTGTGTGACAGTGCATTCTTAAAATTGTTTATTTTGTCTGCCACTGTTTGGGTCGGGACACATAAGGGGAGGTAATTATCTTCAGATTAGAATGCTTGCATCAGCAATTTGACTGATGTGTGAATCACTTTAGAGAGCTTTAAAAGACCTGTGCAATATTAATTGTCATCTTACATCTTTACATGCATTCATTTGTGTTAAAAACTCATGAAGATTTTGTTTTGATGTTAAATGTCTGCCCATTGTCCATCTTGTTTTTTTTTTTATCTCGTATGACCATTCTGGGACCTTGTGGATCTTGTCTGGTTTGTCCAAAGGAGAGTCATTTTTTAATGTGACTTTCTATTGAGAACCTTAAATTGCATCACACAATGGAAGTTTACAGGTTACTCTAGAATATTGTGTAGCTCTAACGGTGTGATTGGGTTTTATTTGTGCAGGAACCGATGAAGTCACGTGCCCCACAGCTCCATTTAGAGTACAGATTCTACAAGCAGCTGGGCCAAGCAGGTAAGAAGACCTCTCTTGTAGACAGTGTAAGCAAGTTGCCTTTAAACGGTTGCTATTGTGACTTGTGTTTGAGCAGCAAAAGTTACTACTTGTCATAATAGTGACCTCATAAAATAGTAACTTTGTAAATAACAGCTACTGTTTACTGTTTCTTTTCACAGTGACTAATTGTATGCAAGGAGGGAGGGGGTTTCGAATTTCAGTGATTTTGCATACGGGTGCGTTTGGCGGGAGGGTCTTGAAAAATGTGTATGTATGCAAATATGATTGTCTAATTATGACGTCCACATTTGTAATATTAAAATCAGAACTGAAAACCCAATTATGGACTATATTCCTGCTTAATCAATTTTATGTGGATTAAAAACGTTGTAAAATAAGTGTTGTCAGTATTTGATTTCTTCATAATAGTTAAAAAATGTAAGCTATGCAATATGATGCTTAGAAAAGTAGCTTATGGTAAAATAATTGTCTTATAGATGTCTTTAGCTATTTAGCCTTTGTAAAGGGGGGTTGTTAGAGCTCAGATGTATGTATGTTTGGGAGGTGGTCTACCAAATTGTACACAGTGCAGTAGGGGAAGGGGTCCAAGAAAACAATTTTTTGCATATGTAATATATGGATGGGCCCTCACTGCACTTTTGAAAGGTGAAGTCATTGGTTTAGAATATGAGAGGCAGATTTATTATTATGACGAAGTACACTCGGTATCAATGTTAACGCATATCACATTAGATAAGAAGAGGTTATATTGGATGACTTACAGTGCATTCTCTGAATTTTAATGCTATAGAATTCTGTTGGATTTTTCATCTGATTACTTTATTTTGTCTAAAAAAACCTTTGCACAGTTGATCTGTTAAGAATTTGATTATTCATTCACCTAACTACAGAAACTGACAATAGCATGCTGAACTGTCAATTGATTGATTGATGACATTCGAGTCCCTGCCAGAACAGACATTTCTGTTGGGGGAATGCGTGTTTGCTCCATCTGCATCCCTGGCCGACGTGGCCGTAACGAATGTGTTGACTTTACGCTGATAATGAGACAGTGAGGTCGAGGATTAACCACCCGCCCACCCTTGTAAATGAAGGCTAAGAAATTGAAGTTGCTAACACTTTGTCTTTGGCTGCCTCTCAGACTTGAGTATGGGAGTGCTGCTCTGTTACTCACTCCCAAGTAAGAACTATGGCTCTGTTAATGAGTTGATGGTGAACAGAAATGTCTGTTGAAATAATGAATAATTTTAATGTGTCTGTTTTTTGGCCTTTATTTGATAAAAGCCTTTCACATTGGATGATACTTACATCGATGTGCCTTTATTTCCTGACTAAATGTCACACTTTTATTTATGGTTCTGTGATGCTAGAATGGTAATTTTGTTTTAGAATCAATGTATCAATATTGATTTTGCGTATTTTACGTGACGTGTGTATTCAAAAATGGTTTAGCATGATGACAAAAGATTGGAACACTGAGAACCGTATTTGATAGAATCATGTATATAAAAAATCCCATAGTTGTATATAATAGAATTCTGCTGCACTTTTGAAATTAAGATCTTAATGCAGTTGATTTAAGTATTGTTGTGTAATATATTACTGTGTTCCCAAATCGTTTGTGCATAGGTCTAATAGCAGATGAACTGCATTGAAAAAACATACAGTGAAATGACACGAAGACATGAATCATCAGTACTTTCTGTTTCTTACTACTGTATGTTTCTCGTTGGTGTCTTAATTGCAGATGGAGTACCACAGGTCTACTACTTCGGACCATGTGGCAAGTACAATGCCCTCGTGCTCGAGCTACTTGGGCCAAGCCTCGAAGATCTGTTTGACTTGTGTGACCGCAAGTTTTCTCTTCGAACCGTGCTCATGATCGCCATTCAGCTGGTATCTGCCTTTCTTATTCTCTGAGCACCGATGACTTCATTAGTTCTGTGTTTAGGCTGGGCCAAGTTTTTAATCTGATCTGTTTTACCTGCATTATCCTAATGCTTTTTAATCCAGTTTAGTGACTTCTATAGTGCCATTATCATAGTGCTTTTTAATCCACTGTAATGTGATGTAATGTCTTCTGTAGCACAGTCATATGACTATAGATGTTGGGAAATGAAATCCATGACTCTGGACATTTTTTTATTAAATGTAATAGGACATGACATCATGATACATTCTCTAATGTCTAATCTAATTACATCTTTTACATTCTTTTCACCTTGAACATGGCTAGAGTGCATCATTATGCTTAATTAACATTTGTTTAATCGTATATTGAAATCCTTGTGATTGTTGATTTAGATTACTCGAATGGAATATGTACATTCCAAGCAATTGATCTATCGTGATGTCAAACCGGAGAACTTCTTGATCGGCCGACAGTCCAACAAAAAGCGTCATATCGTTCACATAATTGACTTTGGGCTTGCGAAGGAATATATCGATCCGGAGACGCACAAGCATATACCATACCGGGAACACAAAAGCCTGACGGGAACAGCACGATATATGAGCATAAACACGCATTTAGGAAAAGGTATCGACCGTAAAACTCTTCGTTCTGACAATCACTATTATTTGAGAAGGTCTTAAAAGGTACTGTAAGTGTGAATTTCATGGCAACTTGCATGTTGCTATATTCTAGAACTTTTCAGGTTTTTCCAAATTGTTATTAAATAAAATGTTAGTTGCCAAAGAACAATATTTTTTATATTCTGGACAACTTAAAAAACAATATGATTATAATGTGATTTTTACAATTTTGCAAAGTAAAGAAATAATACTTTTTTGAACAAGTGCCTGCATTTTTAATTAAAGATAATTATCTGTAGAAGTTAGACTGAAATGAATTAATAAATTTAATACTTGATGCAGAGTTTCCTATGTCTTTTGTTTGTTTTCATTCGTCTGCTGGTAAAAATGCTATGAAAGAATGTTTTTATGACTTGCTAAGTTAATATTTATTTTTTTATATGATATCTTTTGTCATTTTCTAAATTATATTACATTTTGAATGATAAAAAGTTTTATTCAAATTTTTCAGAAATTAAAATGGTTAATTAATAAGTAGGCTGAGTGTCTACATTACAATATTAGCAATCTTGATGCATAAGCTACTACTTGGCACATACATGTTAGGTGAGCCACAATACTACATATCATTACAATGGTAGTAGGTGTCGCCATGTCGATACACCAGCTGGAACAGCCTCCCCTTTACTCTTCGGAAGGAGCTGCTCTCTTTCTCTCTCTCCTTTTTTTCTCTTTGGCTTTGTGTTGAGTCGTGAGCACCTCTGATTCGAGTGGCACTATATAAGTGCTCCATTACATATTACATTACTCAGTAGTGAGTGTATTAAGCAACCTTATTGAGTTTAATAGGGCTCCAAACTCCTTATAATGGCTCTGTTGCTGATTCATTTTTCCAGCATCAGTGTATGGTCAGGGTACTCAATATAGCTGAGCTGGCTAGAGGATGCATGTGGAGCAGAAATTCTGACCTGGACACCTGCTGAGAGGAGACTCACTACTAATAACAGTCATAGAAGGGAAAATGAAGAATAGGCAGACAAGAGGAAACCCAAGACAGATGATGCTTGACTGGATGTTGACAGATTGATATGTAGCTTAAAGAAGAGGCCCAAGAGAGAAAGGGAACCTGCTGAAGAGGCAGAGAACTATAAGAAGTATATTATGCAAATACCTAGGTGATTTTCCATCAGTCACATAATTGTTCTGTATGTTGTTTGTATGTATGTATGTATGTTATAAAGCAAAAGAACCATACATCTTATTCTTCTTCGTTTAGAACAAAGTCGTCGTGATGACCTTGAGGCTCTGGGTCACATGTTTATGTACTTTCTGCGCGGCAGTCTGCCATGGCAGGGCCTCAAGGCGGACACCCTCAAAGAACGATACCAGAAGATTGGCGACACTAAACGTGCCACACAAATTGAAGTACTATGTGAAAACTTTCCCGGTAAGCAAACTTCGTTTAATAAAGTGCAAAGAAAAACGATGATTATAATTAGTCATTTATTGGTTATTTAAATAAAATGACTTTGTGAGACGATCATTCTTTGATTGTTCATATATAATGTCCGCAAGCATTTCAAAGAGGTATGTACTTACTTACTTTTTATTCTGAGGCAGTCTGCAACAGAAAATAATATGCCACGCACATCACAAGAAACATTCTCATGTATTCTGAAGGTGCATCGTTTTAGGACTGTTACATGGCCATTTGTCAGTGCATTTGTGAGGACAATAACGCGTGGCACATATAACTTCATAGTTCGAACCACACGATGAATGAGCATTAATCAACGGAGCTATCGGAGGAGCTAGGCAGTGTTATGTTTACACTGGTGATGCTGAGTGTGAATATAGTGTAATGGGGCACTTATATAGCACCACTCAAATCAGGTATATTAATCTCATTCAACATATCTCGTATTTCATCAAGTTATTGTTTAAATTGTGTTTTTGTGACAGAGGAACTTGCCAAGTACCTACAGTATGTCCGGCGGCTGGACTTTTTTGAGACACCTGATTATGACTACCTTCGTAAGCTGTTTATGGATCTCATGGCTAGCAATGGTTGGGAATGCGACTGGGATTTTGACTGGATCGGACGACAGATGGTTAGCCACATTGGTTCTTAAAGTTAAATACTGGTATATGATTACAGTTTATGCCTTTGAAATTATACTATGAAATGTTTAACGAGATGCTCAACAGAGAGGAACAGAGAATTGTTTTGAGATAAAACATTGGAAAGTTAAGATAGCACCCTTGTTTACACTTTAACCTGAATAAATATCAAAAGGATAAATGAACCGTTTTATAGGGATAAGTTTATCCTAGGAACCAATTGGATTATAGAAAAGTCATGGAAAATTCTGTATAACTAGAAGACAATTATTATCATAAAGCTGGGATAATTTGAACTTGGGTTATCTAACCCTTGTTGAACTAAAATAGGCTATTTGCTGATGTGTTGATTTATGTAATCACAGGTTTATATAGCTCTGCATCTAATGATGGAAAGCCAGGATTTATACAAAATGGCTCTCTAGGTCCTATGGAACGAACGAAAGAAAGACCAAGTGGCTCGTGTCATAAGATGCTATGTAACATATTGCAGCTGAATCTTATGCATAAGTATTTGATTTGGATCGAGGCAGTTATGCATAAGCGTTATGATCTTATGCTTGACTCAGTTTTGCATTGTATGCCAGCACAATTTCTCCCGCATGTAGCTGGATATTTATTCAGACACAAGGTATATCTCCAATCAGATGGTAGGACATGGTTGCTAAATTTGTTATGGCTTTTAAAGTAGGTCATCGAAAATATTTGGAATTAATTAACCAATCTGAAATTTTTTTATTCCTGGGACTTTTATCAAGCTTTTCATAAATGCTTCTTTCACTGAATTCCTGATTTGTGATTTGACATAGGCAACTCCACTTGGATCGCTTCATGCAACTGGAGACTCCGGCCTTTCTCCAGCTCGTGCTGGTGCACCGGCCTTGGACGATGACAAAAACCGGTCTTCATTGAATAAGGTGAGACTTATTTATATCATTATATATATACCATATGAAATATTGAGATATGTAATATAATATAATGTAATTGGGCACTCGTATAGCGCCACTCAAATCAGGTATTTTAATCTCATTCAACATGTAACTTACATATCTCAACATATGTTAGGATATATCTATGTAAATGTGTAACAGAGACTGTAATGATATTATTTATATTCATTCATTCATAACGATTTATATAGTGTCCTTCAAGGTTACTACTCAATGGCACTTCTGTCCCTAACACGACTGAAAAGACAGTTTTAGTCAGGTCTGAGCGGACCCTGGGGAACAGACACAACACCATTGGGAGCCTGTTCGAAGGGCCAACCACTGAGAAGGCACAATTTTGTTTAGTATTTTTTCATGCAAATGGAAAAATGAGTATATCTTGCTTAGTAGGACGGAGAGGGCGGCGACCTAGTGCACTCGTAGCGGAGGTCATGAAGATAGGTTGGGCGAGGTCCAGGCAAAGACTGCCAGACCTAAGCAATGATATATATAATAGATGTATGTAGATATGGTATGTAGCACATGCTGTGGTGTGGCACAGTAGCCGATTGGTTAGAGCGATCAGCCTGTAATGTTCAGTGTGTGCTGAGCGAAGCGGGTTCGAGCCTCGCCCGGGGCGTCACTGTGTAAGGACCTTGAGCAAGTCCTTTGCGCACCACTGCTCTGCAGTACAACTGAAATTGTGCCGTCGAGGCGTGTGTATGCACTTCTGAGAAAAAATTTCTTTAAGAAGGGCGGTATCAAATTTCGGTAATAATAATAATAACAGTAGCTGAGGCTAAGATTTGTTGCATTTTTCTATGTCCATGGTGGGAGTAATAAAAACTGGATGAGACATATCTACAATATGTTACTTGTTTTGATTGACCGTGTGTTGTGTGTGTGTGCTCAATAAAAAATCTTTGGTACAATATACTGTAGTCACCTTGAAGAGGCGCTATACATAAGTTCTCTTAATAATAATAATATCTGGATTGTAATTTGCACCTGTGTATATGCTTGTGTGTCTTATAATTGGCCTCATTCTCTGTATGTATCTAGCTATATACTGTATATTCTATCTGCAGCTGTCCAACCAGCGAGGTCCAGCTTGGGCCGAGGCACGCCAGTCAACGGAACTCTTAGGTCCCAGTCTGACTCCAGCCAACCGACTCGGTGGCTCAGTCCAGGTGGTCAGTTCAACAAATGGTGAACTTCAGGGGGATGACCCGACGAGTGGACATTCGAACGCACCCATCACCAATCCTGCTGAGGTTGAAACTGGGGAAGTTACCAAGTATGTATTGTGTCTTGGTTGTACATTTGGCCATAAATATACTTTAGCGCTTTAATAGCTCCCAATGATATAACACAATTACTGTATATACTCGCGTGTAAGTTGAGAAATTTAATGCTATTTCAGGACGACGAAAACGGACTTCGACTTAAATGCGAGACGCAAAATAGATCAAAGCATGCGAAAACGAACTCAAAACTTAAACCCTTAGTTGTCTGGTTATTTTAATTCTGATTTCACAATCAATCACAATTCCATAAATTACTGACTACATATAGTTAAAATCGAAATGTAATTCTATTAAAATAAGTTTATTTTATACATGTACGATAGTACATTCATAGGCAAAGTTGCACCTGGTAATATTTCATTTTGTTTAGATCTCACAGGAAACCCCCTCCACTGCACATACCCACCCTAAAAATTCTAGACACCCTGATCGCTATTGTCACTTCTGCCAAATTTCTTGGAATATATGTAGACCAACACCTTGTCTTGGACTGGACACATAACGGCTATAGCTTCAAAAATCACCAAGACTCTAGGAATCATTACTGGGTTGTGCAAGGTTTTGCCTGTTACTGTACGCACTTCCTTATACTATGCCCTTATTTACACTTACATTACTTATGGTAACATGGTACGGGCATCGGCCTATAAAATAAATTTGCGCAAGCTTGTAATCCTTCAAAAAAGATCAGTAAGGTTTGTTGCTAATATCCCAAATGGGGCTCATACTGGATCTGAATTCACAACAAGAAAAATATTGAGAGTTGAGCAAATCCAAAAATTTCAGATTGGAACTTTCATGTACAAATATTCAAAAGATTCATTGCCTCATATATTCCATAAATATTTTCCATTTAACACATGCAATCAGATCCACTGTTTTAGGTATCCTGAAACTCTCTATGTCATCTATCCACAGACTAATATTAGGCTTGCCTCAATCAAATGCATAGGTCCGCGTATCTGGAACTCCATTCCCTCTTCAATTCGTCATAGCCTGAACAAATACCATTTAAATTTAGATGGATGACATTTATCTTGGAGTATATGAGATAGGAGTAACACATCTATGTAGGCAACTTTCTCTCTTCCTTTTACTTTCAGTCAGTTGGAGCGTTTTTTTTACTACATTGGGTGAGGATAGAATGGTTGGGAGGGGCTGAGCATGGTGTGATCCAAAGTACCTACATTTTTCTTTTGACTCAATTATTGCTGATTTAGAAGGCTGTACAATTGTTACATGTATTTTTGTATAGTATGATGTCTCTTAGATAAACATTGTCATGAAATGGAAATTGTTGGTTTTAAGGCAGGAGGCAGGATATGCCTTTGCAAGCTGCTACTTTTCCATTTGATTTACCAAAGTGTTGACAAAAATCTGTTTTTTTAAATTGTTGCAACTTCCAGGTGGCCCTAACTAGCTGGAGCAATTGATCTCTAATTGGGCCTCCTGGGCAGTCTAACTTTGCTGTTTTTCTCTCTATCGTGCATTCTGTTCATTGCCTATGTTTGATTGCCAAATAAACGAATAAGCTAAAAAACTAAAAACTAAAATTGAGAAATGATGGCATTACAGCGGTAGTCACCATATTGAAGTGAGAGATGTCCATTTCTTGGAATATAAACAACATTTTGAGCTGAAAATAGTGTCTTTGCTGTGTATTTTAATTTAATTTCTTGATATCCTTTAGATAAGCTTTTTCACCCTTGCGAACTTTGTGCACACTGAATCAACCAACTCATATCAATCAATTTCACCGGGCATTTCTCTTGAGGGACATGGCTAAAAGCACATGATCCAAAAAGGCAGGACGAAATATGCAAATCAAGTGTATTGCTAAATCCACATAACCCTATTCAGTGGATCGTCATTTGCATATGAGTTCAGTTGTCACCATGTAGAAACTTTAAATGTCCGAATATCAGAATTTAAGGTTAATTGTTAAGAACTTTTTGTAAACGTTTCCTATCGATAGACCGTTTTAGTAGGTCAGACAAACAAATTAAAGGACGAGCTTTCAGAATTATAGTTATCAGTATAATTATAATTATATCTACTATCTATAATCTTGCCTAAAGGCACAGCTCTTTAGGCTTCAGAGCTGTTCTTTGGCTAAATTCAGAGATTCGTAAAGGCTCCATATAAATACTAGGATACATACTTTATTGAATAGGAAATTGTCTTTGTCATTTCTTCTAGGTGTTGCTGCTTCTATCCTTCCAAGAGGAAAAAGAGGAAGCCAGTTCGCCAGCAGTGAAACTGAGTCTATTGCCCCAAGTGGGTTAAACGTACTGCGGCCAAACCCTTTTGCCCCAGTCTGTGTACTCACTGACCTCCCAGATTGCGCTCACTTGCCTCCAACATGTGCTTGCTGGCTGGCCTCTTATGAGGGCTTGTGAGCATGCTCACCCCAAATTTCGGTAGCTCGGACTCGAATTTTGTTGCTGTGGCTGACTTGCTGCAAATTTCTTTTCGTCTCTCTCTGTTCAGTTATTGTCTGTTGTTGCACCTGGGCAATTTGGTATGCTAAAGCAAGTCGGTTGAGTGAATTTGCTTCTTGGTTTTCATCTTCTAATAGCACAATGCAGACTATAATATCACAATTATCTAAGTTTCAGCCCATTTGCTGAGGACAGAAAAATCATGCAAGTTTTTAGATAGGGTGTTGGTTTTCAAAGCGTGGGTGTGTCTGCAAACCACGGTGGTTACTGCTGACACTTTGTTCTTTAATTTCCGGGTTAGACACTCGGTTCTACCGGTAACACAATGGTAACATTTGTCTTTCACTTCTGTGCCCAAGATTCAATTCCTGGTGCATTATATACCATATGTGAAATTTGTCGTTTTCGTTGATGTATGGGATGGTCCTCTCATCATTGGTCTGCTCTTGTCGTTATTATGCTTTAATGATGCAATCCTTCAACTCCAATGCCATGTTGGTAAGTATGTTGCTGATAGGTATTTGTTAATGTCCTGCTTTGCCGTTCGTGATCTTCTTTCATTGTTTCTCATGGTGAGCAGAACCCCAAGACAGTAGAAGAAGCAATTTGCCATCTCATATCCGGATTCTCTGTCTACTCTAGTCTTTTCTTTTGTTTGGTGATATCAGACGCAAATGATATCATTTGACGACTTTTCAGAATTGAGTTCACTGAAGATGTTTCAAAGAATCCTGAGTTTGTGTGTTTAGTGAGACACAGAGGATGAGTTTAAGTGATCTTTATTCAGTAAATTGGCATTTTGTGACTGTCTCTAATATTCATTATTTAGTTCTTGCCATGTTATCCCAGCGCTTGATATGGCATTTTTTTAAATATTTTACATCCAGTTCTCATCATTTATTCCTGAATATAATCAACCAATTATGCTGTACGGTGTAAATTTGGTTTTGATCCATATAGTTCCTGAGTTCTAGAAAAGATTATGTCATGTGGCTGTTTTTAATTAACGTTAAATTATTAACTGGCTCCATTTGGTGTTTTAACTAAAATCCATAGATTTTTAAGCTGAGTTTATTTATTCAAAATATACTTTTAAGTGTTAGCTTGGTAACTCCATTCAAATTTATGAGACTAGTTTGGCATGCATATGGTGATGTTTATACAACTGAACACAATTTATACATGTGACAGGTGTGGCTTGTATAGTTTATAATGCAAAGAGGACACATTTGTCACTGGTGCACTGTGTGTCCCTTGTGCTAATTTTTTAAACTTGAACTGCGGTATGTTGGAATGACGGTTACATTGGATTAATTATTTTACGCTAGTGGTGAGTTTGTTTTCTTTAAAGACAGTTATGAGAATTTAGCACAGTGTACAGTATATAGATGTTTTCATGGTCATTATGAATTAAAACTAAATCCTATACATACGTGGATGTAATATGAACATTGCGTACTGGTAAAATAAAGCTTTTATATTTTGTGCTATTTGTAACAGTGCGGTATGTCATATATGTGCTATGTGTACATATATTTATCCAAGCGCCATGAAGAACGTTTGGCTGGTTTTTCAATGCTGTTGTGACGTTTGCATTTCAGCCAAAAGTTCCTCTTTGTGAAGACCAAATGTGTTTGAATTGTTGGTCAGAGAGGAGCTTAATACATGAGCGACTACATGACTTCTCTGATTCTAAAGTTAAAAAGTGTTTTAATTATTATAATTATTCCTCTATTCCCAGCAATCAGATGAATTATTGATGCAATGTATGGCATCATATTGTACAAAAGTACTTCAAGTAGGGCTGTTAGAGGGTATTCAGAGGCCTGATTGCCCGTTGGAACGATTGTACCAAGGCCGGCAAATCAATACTTGCAACCCGGCCGGCCAAAAGGGCATTATGCCAATTGCGTAATTGTGGTCTAGCAGCTGTCGCTTCCTGTGTGGAGTCCAGTGAGCTGAGCCGATCGTAGATTGCATGCTTGTGGCTAACGCTGTTTCAAGAGGAGGAGTGCCATGTTGTAGCAGTACAAAATGCACATGATTTTTATGTGATGGATAATGAGTTTAGTGACATCTTACAGCAACAAAGAACGTTGATGCCAGTGGAAATTATTTTCAGTCGTTCTCACTGTTGGCATGTGGTCTGATGCCAGCATGAAACTAAAAGGGGATTGCAAGCCGCCCTTCCATGCCAACAGTAAAATATGCTTCTGGGTGGGTCCTACATTTCTGAAACCGCCGACAGTGGAGGATTTAGCCATAGGCAAGGAGAGTGAGTTTGCTGATGCATCCCTCTTGTGTTTATACCAGGACCCTTCAGACCTATGCATGTGGCTGCTAGAATGTTGCACGTCTCTGCAAATATCTTCTCCCACTAGTTGGTGACAGTATCAGTCAATGTAGTATGCATAATTATTTAAAATCAATAACAAATTAGAGGACTGTCTTATTGGCAAATGATGGGCTTTTGGATACCTGTTCAGATTGGCTCGGGCACCTAGGTTGCATTTGACTAAAGTTATTGACAGCCCTAACTACAAGTGAAAATAAGATGCTTTCAACACCAGTGAAATATGCTTGTAAGAAGGAAAAGAGTTTTTGTCTTCCAGGTTCTGTAGTTTTTTTCTTGTCGTCACATGCAGTGGCCCCCTTTGTTTTGCAAAAGTTTCTGCAAGAGCCTAGACGTAGTGTAGCTGCTTTATTTACATCTTCGTTTTCCAGATGCTCTTTTTGGTAGAATTGAGCTGTCTCATCACTTTGTACAATTGAAGGAACGTTTTCAGTTATGGTGTTCACTGTTCACAGGTGATCGCTTGAGTGGGTTTACGCATGTCTAGACTGAAAGATGATTGAATTATTTACTGTTTATTTAATTCTTGATGCACAGAAAATGTTTGAATAAGATTTTCTTCATTCGATACATTTTGTTGTTCCAACCAATTTAGCAGGTTGTTCAGAGATAATTTAAACAAATATTTAGTTACAATGCTCTTTACACTTCATGTAAAGATTTACATATGCTCTGAACTTTTTCGTAGCACTATTTTTAGGAGCGATATCAACTGAAATGCTAAAGAGGAGGTTGTGCGTTAGAAATGTGATTTTCTAATCCTATGGAGGGATCCGTATGTGTGACTGCAATGCACATACTTATTTATGTTGAAAGGAGGGCTTGTGCATTAGGAGGTCACGTCGAGATTAAATTGAAATTTGGAATCGGACTGTAGTGCATGCAAGACACTTAATGGCAACTGATTAAGAGAGCTGTGATTTCTCCAGTATGCTGTGCTATGGTGTTTTTGTTTTACTTTTTTCTGTGTTTCTTCTTTTCTTAAAATACGACAAATTGACGAATTTTAGGAGACTTTCCATTAAAACAGCTGCTAAATTGAGGGTTTTATTTGTCAATGGTTTCCTGTGTATGAGGCTTGTTGGCTGTCTAATTTCCTGTTTTTTCTGTTTTTACACTATTGTTTTAAGTGTTTTTATGTATGAAAATTTGTATTATATGATGTGGATGTTGCAGTAAAATTCATCAAACTAGGCAATAACTCAGAAAGCAAATTGATTTTTAAAATGGTCAGTAGCCCCCATCTGTTAAAATATGGTAAAAATGTCTTTGACCACGATAGGTAACTGAATTACAGCTGAACATCCTCTGAGAGGATCTTAAAAGGTGCTGTATAAATGAGTCATTGAAAACCAGACGAGTTAGTTTAAAAGTTGGTTAGAAGGAATAATACCAAGCAACGACATACCGGAAACGGAATCACACGAATGTAGCTTTATTGGCGAAATGGTTTCCGTGCTGTCTGGAACTCTTCCCGTATGTAGGGCCTTTTAAAGATCCCTCGATGGTGCCATATTAGCATAGCTTAGACATGATATTAATTCCAGTTTGTTTAAAATGAAGTCTATTTCATGTGATTGGTGGACAGAAGTTTGTTTCTTGGATTTCTGTTGTTTTGTCCTGATTCATGGCTTTGACTTTCTAATTGAGCCATGGCTTATCTTCGTACTGAAGCTTGACCTTCCTCCTGAGCACTTACATATTGCATTAAATAACTAGACGATCATAGTGTCCAAAAGTTCATATATTCTTTGTTAATTAAAGACCATTCTGCACAGTGGTGTCACTAGGATTAGAGGCCAGGGGAGTCAGATTGAATAGAGTGGGGGTTGAAGTTGTATCTTCTCCCTAACCCAAGATTTTTAAAAATAATATTGTAACAGTAATCATTTGTTTGTGACAATGCCGTCATAATCATGCAAGAGTGGTACTATTCAAAGCGGGAAGTGACCAGCTAGATCATGCATGCAATTGGCTATTGCAAGTTTATGCAATGAATATCACAGAGGAGACTTCTGCCGCCACTGAATGATAATGGCAAGCTGTCAGCAGTCTCTTTAATAAAAAAAATGTAAAGAAACCCAAGGGAGGCACGTGCCTCTGCGCCTCATTGGTAACGTTGCCACTGACTCTGTTAACCTATTTATGGCCTGATAGCCATTGTGAGTAAGCTCCGGTAATCTGAAAAACATTTCTTCTAGTGTAATATGATAACCTTTTGTAGCTCCATCATAATTACAATTGTCTGCAACAGGATGAATCTCATAAATTATCCATTCTGAGTAGATTTTTATTAGCGGCACTAAATGAATTCAACAGTTAACTGACATAATTCGGTCTACTGTGTTGTCCGTATATTGCCTACCATCATAATGATCTCGCCTAACGAAGAGTGATTGTTTTAATTTTTCAATGTATTAGCGTTGGTCCTCTGTGCTTGTTGCCCGCTGGCTTGGCAGCGCACTTATGACTGACTGATTTATCGTCGTCATATGACTGGCCGCTTTGTAGAGCACATGCCTTGCGTCACTGAGTCTCCCTCTAGAGGATAGTCCCTATGCAGGTCTGTGATGCCTGATGGCTTAGCACCATCTAGTGATGCTTTGTCATGTGTTAGTGCTGGATACATGTTCTAAGTGGTAATAATATCTGTTCGCGTTGAAAGATCTTGTTGCCATGTGGGGAGAGGTAAACGTTTTACCTGTGACTCT
Source organism: Bimastos eiseni (assembly GCA_959347315.1). NCBI lineage: Eukaryota > Metazoa > Annelida > Clitellata > Crassiclitellata > Lumbricidae > Bimastos > Bimastos eiseni. Next base: position 45,740,334 of record OY365806.1, read on the forward strand.
GATGAGATTAAGGCAAATTGTCATGGAGTCACACACACTGTATAATGTAATGTCTACTAAGAGCACATACTATTATCATCAGATGCTTGCAGACAAATTGTGCAGTGTCGATGCACATGCATTGTCGCCTGCTGCAAGAAAGCAATGTCTGGTTACTTCAAAAGATCACTGAGTATAAGATTATTATTGTCAAAGAAGATACAGTTCCTGCACTTCTGTCTGTCTTGCCATATGCCTGCACAACAAAATGGTTGGTCTGTTTTCATGAGAAAAAGTGATGTTAAAGTTGAATTAAATTGGTAATGAAGTATCAACTTTGAGATGAGTTCTTTGAGCAGGATGGAGTTCTTCAAAGGTTTGCTAACGATGGCAATTGTCAATGCTGTAGAAGTATGCAAAAATTTTCAGTTACGGTGTGTTGTCAATTTTAAAAAATAAATTACTTTCATAGATTGCTTTTATTTGTAATTGTAATCATGGGCAGATCTGAATGCCAACAAAGGTTGTAAAAATCTAGGAATTAGAGCATATTAAACTTAATATGAAACAATTAGGAAGCTAATGAAATGATCATCAACAACTGCAATCTTGTCCCTCTCTCCCTTTGTACTTTGCAAGTCATTGCAGCTGTACCAGTAATTGAGGAATATTCTGTTACATATTAAATACAATAAATATTGGTGAAATTGAAGCTTGAAGTAGAGTGTTGCGGTGCGTGGACAGTTCTTTCGATTCTACTTTATTCTGCAGTTTTGCTAGATTGTTTATGTGCAGTCCAGTGTTTTGTTGTTTTGTATGTCCGTTTGCAAGGTTTGCTCTCTGCTGACTTCGTTTTCATATTTCAGTTTAAAGTTTGGCTTGCTTTATGTCGGAAGCTGTTTTAGAAAATTTAGAGGAGCAGGAGGTAACACTGTTTGCATTGCTATACATAAAGAAAACTTTATTGGTATTGATTAGTAAATGAATATACAAGTAGTCTCTGGAAAATGGAACAGAGTCATCTGGCTTATGGCTCTAACTTAGCAAGTTCCTAGCATAGAATAGTTTTTGTTATAGTCGACTTTTTCAAACTGTTGTACAATGATATGATAATCATTGTTTCATTGGTGATACTTGCTTACTAATTTATTTTGTAGACTTACTTTTTGAATACTTTTGAAAATTACTTTGTTCGTGAAATCTCCAGTTATACAGGCGTAATTGCCAATTTTCTAGTGTCTGCTGTGTTTGGTAAAACCACACTTGTGTAGTGATTTTGCTTTGAACAACTTTAGAGACAATTAAACCACTTTATTTGAATTACAACTTCTTAAAGTTATCATTGCCCTATGTGTCCATAGTTACTAAGATATTTTAATCAGCATGAATTTGTTTAAAAATTCATGGGTAACATATCTTCTTTTAAACCTGGTATATTTTGAACCTGTGTCCGTTTCAAGGAGGCTTGATGAGAGTTTGTTTTCCTGTGCTTCTTGCCTACCATTAGATGTGGCAGAAACAACTTTTGCCGTCCACAACTTGTTGATCTTGTAGTCATAAAATATTTTGGTATTCTTTCATCAAACATTTTTTATAGTTCCCCTTTGACTTGAGCCTGGACAAAACGGAAAGTTTTCAACTGGCCACAAAGCATATTAGTTAGTACAGATCTAGGGAACAGGAATAGCTCCCAAGGAAGACCATTCCAAACCCTAGGGCCTACCACAGAAAATGCTCAGTTTTGCATAGATGCTGTACGGGCAAACGGGACCACCAGATTAGGCACGTTTGGTGCAATGCCAAGTTGGCATTGCCAGGCAAGAGACTCTATACTCAATGTGTTGTTGGACAGGACGCAAATGCAGAGCCTGAACATGTATATCAGGCGACATGATCACATTTTGGTATTAGGCCAATAAGGCACAGCAGTTGCAATATGCGATCAAGACCGCCAGCCAGCCAGTAGACCATCGACCAGAGTGGAAGGTTTAACAGTAATCAAGCCCTGGCTGGACATGAGCAGTTGCAGCATTGACCATTACCAATCATGCACCAGTATGGAGCTACCACAGTTGGTAATAACACTCACGACTAAGGCAATGCAGATGTCTGTCGTTCATATGTAAGCTTCTGATCCAAGATACCAAGGTCATGGGCCATAGCTGAAAATTTTAGGTAGAGAATTTAAATAGCCAAGTCAACCAAGGTAGGCTTAGCCTTATAACCCAGCCGCATGAACTTAGTCTTGCTCAGGTTTCTCAGTGCTCGCACTTTGGAATGGCCAGCTTTTCAAAAGCCAGTGTTACACCTGTTACTAAAGTCCAATCACTGAGAATTTGCATGTAGATGTTTTATTTTTATCGTTGGATGTGAATTTTTTTCATGTTTTCATAATTGTCATTTAAACCTGATGATACAATCTAACAGAGACATGCTCTGCTGTGTAAATTGAAACTTGCTGTAATATATTGTTTTACGAAAAACACAAGTCTACTGTTCAGATTTGTTTCAAGGTATTTCGGAATTTTGTCACAAAAATGCCACGTTTTAACAGCCAGAATGCCAGACTTTACTGGTGTAGGGTAGGCAGGGCCCAATTGTGTATAGGTCCTAATAACAAACAAAGGGCCTAAGAAAGTTTAAAATAATTATAAATAATATTGTTATTATAATTCAAGGAAATAGACATAATATTTTCTTTAAACATTGTTTTTTTTTTTTTTAAATATTTTTGCATTATAATCTAAGGATTTCATCTAATTAGCAGATTTCATTATTAACCAGATGAGGCAACAGACAACTGAATAGGAGCAGACCCTTGTCATGTAAATAAATGGTTATCGTTTAAATAGAAAAATGAAATATAACGTATCATAGTTTAGATGAAAAGTTCAGTTTCTAACAAATCGTAAAATAACAGCTGCAGAAATCAAGGCAAAGGCAAGATAATAGTTGAAGAATACTGTGTAGATCTTGAGACTGTCTGTGTAGTTGATTTTTTCTGTTTTCTCAGCTATGTGGCCCAAGGGTAAAAAATGGACACAATGCCGTGATAAAAATGCCACAGATGTAGATTGCTGACAAGTGCGGGAACAGCCTTTGAAAAGTAAACTCTGCTCTGCTTAAATTATTTACTTGGGTGTAATTATTTCAAACGAGCAATCATTTTCAGTCTTGAAACTTGGTTATTCATCAACAGCTTGGTAAAATAGAATGGGTGCCATTTCATTGCTTTCCATTGAAAGTGAAGTATTGAGAAAAACTGTACTGAAATAATTCTCAAATTTGCAAAACAAAGGTGCTGAAAAGTTACAATTGGTGATTTAGCTTTTTTTTTGATAATATTCAAGACTTACTTATGGCCAAACGGCATTGGCTTATTTATGATCATACAGAAAGTTGAAATTTTACTATTTTAATTTACGATTGCAATTTCTAAATAAATGGAGCAGCATCAGAAAAGACTTCCAAAAGACAGATAAAAACCCTTTACTGAATAAGCATTTGATCTCTAGGATTGTCTTTCAGAAGTCATCTCTAGTGCCTACAGTCTGCAGTTTCAAAGTCGTTTAATTGAAACTCTATTAAACATCTCTGTTTCATTGGTCCTAACAAATAAAATAAATGACATGGTTATGTTTTTAAATTAACAGAACTTACAATGCAGCCTGCATGATGAACTTTAGCCTGGCTGCGTACTGTGCATAATATATAGCAAATATGGCCTATACCCACTTTAGGGTTTACTGCATATGAAAATAATTAAACTATAGTGTCTAGGGCCTATGAAACCCTTAATTGGGCCCTGCATGTAAGGCTCCTAATCACTACTGGAATCAAATAGTACAAAGGTCACAACTGTTTCTTTATTTAACCAAACCAAGAATTCAGCATCAACTAAACATTTACTGCAATAAAATGCAAATAGTACAGATATTTTAACAGTGGAATTTACTGTTAGCTACCACTCCACCTAACAGCGATTTTGATATTACCAACAGAAGCAGATAATAATGGTCATTGCACACTGTAATACTGATGTTTAATGGCACAAGACTGCCAGATATAAATCATCCTTGACTGTACTTCAAACAAAAAACTTCTTTTAGAATTATTGTGCATGCTGTTCAGGAACACCTTTCCAACTACTGCAATTGTGCATCAAACTAGTAAACAATGTTCAATGGTGGAATGAGACTGGTATAAAGCAATCCTAACGATACACATTCAGATTTTCATACACATGTTGCATGATGCACCAAATGTCCCTACACAGTAGTAAACACTATGCTGCAAATGTTGCATTTGGAGTTTGCTTCAACTGCAACAGAAGGGACCTCAGACGCGATATGTCCTTTGTCGTACGTGTGCCTGCTTTCGGGTTAAAGTCACAGAAGCGACAGACACGCTCCCACTCTCCTCCAGCTTTCTTTACATCACGCTCATTTCTAAACACCTCCTCTGCTTGCCTGAAAGAAATTGAAAAACTCAATGATTTTATCACACCAAGAGCCAATTATCTGTTCACTCTCATAGAAGATCAATTCATCAAAAGAAATTGAAAAGCTTCTCTATTTATCGCAACAAATACTGTTCTGTTCATTTTTGCTTTTAAAAGCAACTTATGAAGTTGGAGTCATCCATTTCATACATATGCAGAAAAGTGGAAAACTTGGGACCTCCTCCTGTATGCATGTACGTCTTGCACCTCCCCCACCTGTGTCCATACGTTTGACACGAAGCCCCAAATTCTATAGAACGGAATATATATAATCCATACACGAACAATCAAGGATTTAATAATATTAGCACGTTTCACAAAAAGATTATTCGATGCCACTGTCCAGCCTCATCAATGAAATACTAAACTGCGCAAGTTTAAAAGGTTTGTCTAGCGTCTCCTAGACTCAAATGCCAATTGAATCGTCGCAAAGGTTACTTATTAGTTATTATAGGGATTTCATCAACACAATGTCAGGCTAAAGCCCAGCAGCATTCTGCTAGGCTGTCGTCTCATCTACATCATTGTGAACATCGTCATTCAGCATTTGATTGTTTTCACTGTCAGTAGACTTATTACCTCTATGCTAAATACTGCTATGATCAATGCAGATTAGTGCTAAAGTCATGGCATCATAAACAACTACAACACGCAGTGTGGCAGTCCACAGCTTAGGCCAGATTGTGCGTCAACACGCTTCTAAATACCAGTTGACAGCTCTAAGTCTAATAGCTCAAAAAAACTGAACTGTGAGTTTTGGTTCCTTTAACGGTCAATAATAGACATGTTTTATCAAGGTTTCACCCAATCCCTTCAAACATCATCCTTAGACCCCAAACACAAGAATAATTATACATTTGGGTTAACGTCTCACCCTCTAAGCATATGTACTAAACAGGAGGCAACTTGCTCAATGTAAAATTTAAATAATTTGTCACTAGAAATATTCTTTAGCTCTTTCGCAATTACATTGTTTTTGATGAATTTCACCATAATTAGTTCACACGAATGCATTTAAAATCTGTACAAATACAGACATGACTTCTGTCAATTTTTTTATTTCTCAAGAATGATCTGTTCTATTACATAGATATATGCATGGCATATACCTACTTTTCTGTTAAATTATTGGAATTGGGCATATGCACCCTTACGAGGAACCTGAGGAATACCATATAAATATTCAGACTCATATACATACCTCTTAGGCAAATGTACCCAAAAATTTGGTATCAACCTGTTCCCAATAAATCTCATGGTCACCCACCTGTTACTCTTTTTCGTTTTGCCCAGAAGCTCTTCACGATGTCGTTGATACTCCTCGAGTTCCTTCAGTGCCACCAGAATCCACTCCTTCTGCCTCTTCTCAGACTCTGCATCTACAACATTCACCATCAGGCTCTCTTAAACACACTGGTCACCTCCTCAGCAACATGGCACAGTACAAATCAGATCAGCCAAATTAGGTTAAGGTGTATTACTTGTCCAATGACTTTCTGTATTACCAAGTAAATATGATATGATGATGAAGACAAGAGTTGGTTCTACTGCAAAAGTAAAAAAGGCTAGGTAGGATAAGAAAGATAAGGTCTGGCTCAACTCAAGCATAATTAGAAAGGTGAAGAAGTCTAGGCATGGCAAGATAATTCAGCCATCTAATTGACAAATAATTTACTGCCAAATATGCTAGTTAAACTTTTCCTTGACGGAGATGCATCTTGTAGTCGACTGTGAACACAAGTGTCTGTTGTATTTGAGTATTACTTAGGAGTGTATGCATCATAGAGTGGGCAGTAGGCCGGTTGTCTGTTGGAAGTTCATATTTCCATCTACACAGATGTTTTGATATTTCTTTTGCAAAAAGTCCCTCTCACAAACTCATCTACGATGTATATCAATAGCAGAATGGTCAGACAGTGAGAGAGAGAGTGCGATCGGAAATGCTCAGTGTTGGCATACGGGACTGCTCTCCTCTATATCCTGTACACAACAATGCCTGCTGCTATGAGACATGATTTAAATCTAGTAGTTCAAACTTAAATGCCTTTAATGATGAGTCTTTCTTTTTGTTCTTCATGCCATTTGCGTATTTTGTCTGTTTCAATCCTTGGCGGCCCATCCTCCACCAGAGCATCATAACGATCAAATCGTGATACGTCTTCATCCATACCATGAAAACTCTTGCTCTGAATTAAACAGAAACAACTTATAGTACCCACTCGTTTAAACAAACTTATACATTATTAAAACAAAAATTTTATAAGAAAAATCAATTTCAAAACCTAAGCCTCATTCAAACTAATATTTTATTTAAACACCAGCTTTACAAACACAAACCTGAGCTAATATTTTATGATCAAGCCAATATTTTAGGAGATAGAATTTAACACATAACTGCAATGGAAGCATCACATTACAAACAAACACTATTCTAGAACTGTATATCAGCACCTTCAATTTTTTTAATATCTTGAAAGGTGCTATATGAATGCCCAGACAGAGTTAAATGCTTACAACATTCAGATGGTCGTCATTCTCAGCAGCAGGAACTTCTCCAAACAGATCCAAATTATCGGATGCAAAGCCATGTACAGGTTCCTTGTAAAAGAAAGTCATTTGTATGCAATTTGAAACAACTTAAATACTTTAGGAATTTTGTCATCTGATCCACTACTACTGTTAAGGGGGTAGCCTGGCACCCAGAATATTTCTTACAATACAATACAAATGTATTATCTTTCTCCTTACAATGTAATACTGATGTTCTTCAGTGACTGATTGGGAAGGCTCATGCCACTACTATATATATATATATATATATATATCAATAAATATCTACTTAAATGAGGCGAATTGGATGCAATAAAAGAGCATGTTATGTTATGTTATTACAAGCCAAAGATTTCTAACCAATCAACCACCATGCCTGCTTGTTGACCCTTTACAGTTGTAAAATTATAATTATAATTGTTATAATTATTCTGTTGTTGATGAATTATGAAGTGGCTTAATGCATCAATCCACCCTACACAAGTAAATCAGACATGTAATCCAAGCTAATATTTTGAGACAAGTTATGAATTTACTATGAATTTGTTTGAATATAATGAATACGTTAAGAGAAGAAACATAACATTTATATAGCACCACCATTTAATTCTTTAAGAATGCATATATGTAAAGTCTAGGTTGAAAACATTTGCATCATGTGTGTAAGTAAGTATGCATGTATGTACGTTTAATTTATATAGTTATTTTAGCATATTTCTTACTAGTTTAAGCACATACGACAGAGCGAGCAAATTTCTCAATTTTTAATTGCCCAAAATATATCTGATACCCCATAACTACGCGGAAAAACTGAAAAGAACAATTCAGAAATATCAACATACCTCAACTTTTGCATCTGCTGCACTTGACTCTGGGGCAAAACCATCGAAATCTGTTATAAATGAAAATTCAGGCACAAGTATGTATGTAAGCAGGCATTGACATAATACTAACACAGCATTTCCCAATCTTTTCTGGCTGTAAAACCCTTTTCACCCAAAATTTGTGTGGCAGAGCACCCGTCCAAAACTAAACATATTCTGTTGTAGGTACAAATGCTTGAACACAAATATCGATGACAAATGAATTCCCTTGCATGTAAAGCTATACACATAACGTTAAACAAAAATCCTCAATTTGTTGAATTTTTTTTATTTTGTTCACACTGAAAGTTTTCCACAGAACCTTTGTCTTCACCCTTCCGCAGAACACAGTCTGGGAAGCGCTGTCATGGCAACATTGTAGTGTAAAGAAATGGGTACACTGCAAAACAGTAAGAATAATAAAAACTTACTGTTCACCATTTCCTTCATTCATTCATACACAAATTCAGAGCATTTACAATTATTGCACAACAGCATTACACAGGTTCTTTAATAAAAGCTATATATAAATGGCCAAACACATAGTACACTGTGACAATAGCGACTTAGTCATTTAACATGACAGCACAGGCAATTTTACTCATTGGTGATATGTTGCAGAGCTTTGTCAGTCTCTGGCATAGTTAATAAAAAAGAAAATTACTAATAGCCACTAGTTTGCAAGAAAGCAATAAAATCTAAATTATATTTTTAAGAAGTGTAAGTAAGGTCTATTGGAATTCAGACAAGCTCACATCTTGAAACAAGTTCCTAAGTGATCCAGACAACGGTGCGTGGCTTAGCCATTTCAAAGCTAACATATCTGGCTATCCTGTCAACAGCGGTCCTAAATTTTAATTTCAACGGAATCCAATCTACATGGTATATCAAGTCATGACACACCATGTATTAATTTCATCCATCCAGCTTCTTTTTAACATGATTCTTTTCATCAGTCCCGCTTCTACTTAAGCTAAGCAAGATTCTATTCCTCCATTCAACTTCTTCTTAAACTTGATTCTTTGCATCCATCCAGCTTCTTCTTAAACATGATTCTTTTCATCACATCCAGCTTGCACTTAGATATGATTTTATCATCACTTCAGCTTCCATTTAAGCATGATTCTTTTCATCCATCCAGCTTCTTCTTAAACTTAATTCTTTCATGAATCTAAAACTTATTTGTCAGCATAAAATATAAAACACGGTACACGATATTGTAAAAATTATTGTTTCAGAATTTAGGACCGCGTTGACAGGATAACCACGTATCTTGATAATTTTGCATTTTGGTATTCTAAATCATTTGACAATTGTAGAATTAGAGGGTTAGGTTAAGAGTCGTGACAGTCAGTTAGGATAAGTTCACTGGCGTTGTGAGGGTCGGTGATGGTCAGGATTTGGATTAGTGTCGTCATTAGAAACATGGTACCTCCTTTCACAGCAGCCGCAACATGCAAAAAGACATTGTGCGATACTCGAAAACCTACGCACCCCGATACTGCACCTTTGCCCTTCTATATATAAGGAATCATTATTATCACTCAGACTTCTAGTTTAAAACAATCCTTTTCTTAAATCCAGTTCGTATTCTGCAGAGTACCTACCCTAAAAAATATACAATTGCGAATGATTTAGAAACCTAGATTTGCTCCTTATAAACAAAAGGATAAACCTTGTGCGGCCGAAAATTCTGCCCGAAAACAAGCAAACATTTTACTTCTACGGCCGAACCCATACACAATTTAGCGCGTGAAGACCTCTGCGCATGTGTAATGCTAAAAACACCTTAAATATGTACTCATGCGTCGTGAGGGTCGTTTAGGGTCAGGTTAGGCATCGTGATGGTCGTTTAGGGTCAGAGTTATGGTCGTTTTAGGCACACACAAATAACTTTCGGCCGCAGAAGTAATTTTTTGGTGTGCTTTTAGGCCGAATTTTCGGCCGCAGAAGCTCCACGAATAACAAAACATTATACAGCTGTACAAAAAACAACCAGCATAACTTCTACCGTTTAGTTCTGCAAGTTGCTTTTCTTCTCTAACGAGAAATTCGGTGACTGGATCAGTCTCCTGTTTATCATCGTTGGTTGAAAACTCGACGATATCACTCATTGTTTTATTAATTCTTAAAGCCGAAATGTACAATGTCTGTCTGCGTCGCTCTCGATTACTTTAACTTAGGAGGCGTAGCAGCTCGGTACCATAAACGGACGTGAGAGCGCCCTAACCGGAAGTCAGAACTCGTTGACGCCCCTTCAGCATTCAGTTTTATCCACTGATCACTGTATCGAACTTTGCCCGCACCATAATGAGCTAAACTCTTAGGGACAAAAAACCAAGATTTAAACAAAAAAATTTGTTTTTCTGTTTTATTTGGTTTTTAGTTTTCCTTTGGATTTTGTCACAACAGTTTTATTATAAAAGCATCAAACACAGTATGAAAAAAAACGCCAACTCATTTTTTAAATTAATTTAGCTTGCTTTCGGACTGAATAACACATGATTAGTAATATAATAGTAATATTAGTAAATTGAATAAAATATTTGTTAAAACCCCAAAATTGCAATTTTTCGTATCATTTAGTTTTAAAAAAAAAAAAAAAAACCCAACATATTTGCAGCCCTGACTAAACTGTACATGATGTTTTGTTGCACTTCTGTAGATATACTCAAGGAGTTAAAAGTTACATGCTGCAACATGTCTTGCATTTATAGTGTAGGCCTGGCTTTTGAAGAAGCAATATAAGCATAGGTGCTGACTCCATAGGGGCAACAGTAACATTTTACCCTCACCCTCCCTTTAGCTTAGCAAAAAAATTCTCTCAGATCCCAACCCTCATCTTGCAAAGGCGCCTTCGGAACTCTGACCTGCCTTTTGCTGGAAAATATTGCCACCGATTCTAGGGGCAAAGTGGAAGCTGTGTACTTCCAAGTGTGGTAGTGCACAAAATAATGTTCAGTTTATTGCAAATCCATTAACAAGTAAAATGTGAAAAAAATGACCTTATACAGATATATTCTTTAGAGACAGTGCATGAGCCTCAGGTTCAATTGGAACCATTGCCCCTGAATATCCAATGCATGGCAGTGCAATAACTGAGTTGTGCCAGGGTTGGTTAGGTTGCATACAGCAACCCTCTTTGATTTAAGAGGATTGTATTTATCAATGACTTCAGATGAATTTGAATTTATCTGTAAGCAATTTATTTGTGTGCTGGGCACAACCACAGGATTATAAAGCAAACGATGTCAATTTAGAAGTTTGAAACTTTGAGAATTCTCCAAAAGTGATATTAAGGAAGAATAAATCGAAGGTGATGTTTGGTTGAAAGAAAGCGCAAAAGTAATAATTCATTCCTCGAGACATGACTGGCATGCTGTTAAACGAGCACAAAAGGCAGATAGCCATAGATCAAACATAGATCAAAGATGCTAATCCGCATAAAAACGCAATCACGTTATTTTGATTTTCTGTACTACATCTTCAAGAGAACTCAAAGAGGTACTTCCAATATAAAAACATAAACCCACGATTAAACAGAATGGTTTGCAAGCACTTACAAAGGACCAGGGTGCTCATATCACAAGTCCTACGAAACATCTGGATCAACCACACTAAAGCATTATCTTGTGCTGTAGAAATTTGGAGCCAAAAGGCAACAAAGTCACTGCATGTTGTAAGTCGCTGTGTTTTGACAGCGATAATTCTTTTCCAAGAAACAAAAATACAAGAGAGAAAGCAGAACCCTGCCCCAAAGAATGGTTAAGGCGATGAACCATATCTACAACCTGTTAGCTACATACTTCCCAAACCTTGGCATATGAGGGTAGATGCCTCCTAGTCCTCGTCATCATTGTCTGATCCAACCATCAACAGCATAGAGTCTACGTCTTCATTTTACAGCCGAGTTTTGTATAGGTCGACAGCAGAAAGACAATCTTGCCAACACCTTTATTCTTGATGGGTGAGGATTAAAAACCAACTCCTCTTCATTGACACACTTCTTCAAACTAACCATTACACCAACATTATAACCAGCAATCCTTTGTATCGAACACTTTATTGATTAGATGAGAACTGAAACTTCTTCGCTCTTGTATACACACAAAATCACATTTACAAATTAGAAATTAAGACTTTTATAAATACTGTGATATGTCAGCAAAACGTTTTACAAAACAAAAGCTAACGTCCATGTCAAGCCATTGCAAATTAAGTTGAAAAATCGCTAAATAAAAAAAATCATGAGTAACCAAATCTAATAAAAAAAATTGAATCAACTAATCAGCAATACTCCAAAACATTGTGTTTGCATTTTGAAGCAGCATCAAGTAGCATTGTAACGCTGAAATAGCATCAAATTTTGCAGCAATCAGCAACAGCATTTTACCATAGCGTTACAACAAAACATCAAAAGTTGCTCTGAACACTTAACACTGTAGCACTGATGTAATTAAATTTAGAAATCAGGTAACAAACCTAGTGGCAGAATTCACCGCTCATGGCTTCCAGTGATCTGAGCATTACGTGATTATGCTGCCTTGCAGCTGAACTTGTTTTACTTTTAGTTACACATGAACATGCTGATCTTTACACCACCTAGACAGAGCATTTGACAAGCGCAAATAAAAAGTGTTAGTTGTAAACATTCTGTTGCTAATTATTTCAGCTGACATTTTGACACCTGTCCATTGATGCAAAATTTAGTATGTAACGTAATTTTTATACATTTTTAGCACAAAAACAAAAGCCATGTCAGAGAGACCAGTTTATTTTGCTGGCACAATATGAAATCAACTGCACAATAGTTGAAGCCAAGGAGATAACATGGTGCTGATAAGTGAAATTGTTGCTGTTTGCTGGCACACGATTTCAATCAGGATAGGATAACTTGAAAAGTTCAATCAATCAATCAAACTTTTTTTCATTTGTGACTGGAAGTAGCAGAGGAGAGTGCAAGTGGAGGTGAAATTAACAGGCAAGATAGATGATCAGCAAGCTAGCAGAGGCTTGTGGTTGTCCGTTTCAAGACTAAGGAGCACGTCACGGCATTTCCCAGAGTAGGAGCCTGGTGAGAGACAGATATGATCAGCAATTCAGCAAGTAGATCAGGGTGTGGTGAATAGCTGGCAAATGCAAGGGGGCTGAGATATTTGTAGTGGCATTGTAGGCAATGTTGTAAATGATGTGCTGAGCGAGTTTTGGCCAATGAAGTGATTTGAGAGCAGAGGTTATTGTGATGGTGCCTGAGAGTTTTTGCTGATTGCACAGGTAAGTTCTGCACTTTTGTCCGGGAAGGGTAGATTTTATAGTAAAGGGATTTACAATAGTCAAGTTTGGAATGAACACAATCAAATAGCTATTGTGCAGCAAGTCTTGCAATCAAGACTGGGATCAGGACAAAGGTCACTGAACATACAGGTGAGATTAGATAAGTGACCAACAGCATTAGCAGTGAAAGAAGGAAATGTACGATTTGATCATACAAAATAAGGCCGTACCAGATATTCAAAATACAGAGGAGAGGCATCCAATGAGCACAGTCTATTACAAGTCAAAGGTAGCAGACTTGTTGGCATCATATGACCATGACAAGCTTGCCCTACAGAGGTGTTCACTGATTCAATAGTGAGAATTGGCATTGGCTGATTGATATGGGTCTAGAAGATTAGTTGAGGTGAGATAGATGTTAGGATGGGACTTTCTCATTTGGAAAGTTTAGATAAGAAAGAGATTTGAAATAGGTATACCATTTTCTGCATTCATTAGCGATAAAATAAATAACATCATGAAACATAGAAGATTTTGGAGTAATTAGCACAGAATCTATAAAAAAATCATTCACAATTTCGCAAACACTGTGGTCCATATAATTCATCAAACATTGCCTATGTGTCTGCAGTAGCTTTGCATTCTATTTACATTCTTCATGGCAACAGCTTTTGCAGTAGCTCAGAATCGACGTCAACTGCTGCCTCAGTCTAGCTACTTCATTTTGAAGTAGCTCCAAACCGGGCTTTGAAAGAAGCATAGACGTATATCGGTGCAATTCCGTGCAGAGCCTTTCTCCACCACAACGGTGATATGGCCATGCAAGGATCAACATTGTCAGAAAATGCACCGCAGTGACAGATTCAGCAACATTCGCATTGAGCCGCAAGCACGGAAGGTTGACTGAAGAAACAGAATATGAAAAGTCTGTGTGCTCGAAACCAGCAACTGACGAGGACCTCTGTCCGGGAACTCCAGCCTTTTCAAGCGACATCTGTGGAAATTTTCCAGATAAGACACCTTCCTGAATGGTACGGAAAATGGGAAGGTTTTCCATCGAGGACAGCATTTTTCGAACATCACGTCCGTACAGAGGCGAGTTCTCGCTAGATAAAGTAGGATCTGCCTGTGCAGTGAGCAGGAACGTATTGCTGTCTAAATTGTTTAACAGTGACAGTAGGTGTGATAAAGCCAGCCTCACTATGACTCCTGAACGGTCGCTGGTGGAGCAGTCAACTTCGACTTTGGTCAAAAGTTGGCTTTCCCAGGACTGTATAAATGTGATGATCTTGGAGCTCTTGTTCTCCAGATTCATTGGACTCAGGTTCTGTGACAGGCGAAAGATGAGACCCGGACGAATATCACTCTTAGATAGAAGAAAATATCCTCTTGGTAAACCTGAAATAGCAATAGCATAACTTCAAAAAACATTGTGGGTATTTAAAGAATAATTTATAACTGCATGTAATAAGTTAAAATAATCTTACTAATAATAGACAATTTTGAGAATTATAAACCACGATTACACAATTATATGAAAAACTTTTTACTAGTATAATTTAACAATTCTAACTATAATAAACCATCACTAAAGCTTTAAAGTTATTTACTTTTATACACAATTTCGATAATAATTAACCTTTATTACAAAGTTTAACTAAGATTCATTGAATGCTAATATACAATTTCAAGACTAATCAATCACTAACGGTAAAAATTGTTCAGAATAATTACTATTAGTGCACAACATTTGGAGTAATTTTGGAATCAATTCAAAACAGACATAGAATAATAGATCAATCACACTGGAACATTTGTTTATTTATTCTGAAATTTGTAACATCTCCCTTCTTACAACATTTTTTGCTCATAAGTGCACACACGTCTTGATAGCACAATTGCAATTGTACTACAGAGCAATTGTGCACAAAGGACTTGCTCGAGGTCCCTACACAGTGACACCTCGGATGAGGATCGAACCCGCTCACTCAGCACACCTTGAGTGTTTAATACGGGCTGACCGCTCTAACCAATTAGCCACAGCGCCACACAACATCTTCTGAATGCCATCTTCAACAAGACCACCAAGAACCTAGTTGCACTCTAATATGGTCAAAGTTCATATTTTCAAAGCAGATTTCAATTTTGGATTTATATGTGAAACATCCTACATTATATGGAAATTAAGAATAACAATGCTAGGTTTAACAAACTTATCAGCATAATATTACACCATAAGTTTATGTCAACATTGAATAAAATATGAATTAATTAATTTCTGTCATCACCTTTAAACATTAGCCTATCCAGATAGCCCACAAACCTAGGACAAGGCTTGATTCTCCAAAATCAGCCTGCCACATACTTCTAGACTAAATTATTATATCCTCAGATAAAGAACATTTATTTAATAATCATTTTCATTTATTGTCATATATCATTAAATCTAGATGAACCTGTACTTTTAAGCCTAAGCAGCTAAACCAATGTGTTAAACCAAAACTATTACCTGATGCCTTGTCAGTGAGCTGCATCGCTCTGAAAAGTGCAGACAATGACACCCAGTGTGGTGGATACTTGAACCTTGCCGTATCCATGATGAGTACCATGTCCCTCTTAGTGCTGTACCCACCAATTGGGGAGAAATGTCCATCACCAGTTTGTCCGAGGCAGGCCCGCGAATATGTAGCAACAAGCACTCGATCCGTTGACTGCACTATCGCTCTAATGAGGGCTCGAAAATCGTCCTCGGACGCCACCTCATCTGTCCTCACCATCTTGACGTTCAGCATATTGCATGCTGCAAGGCAGGCAAACTGGTCCATCGTGATCCCAGTTTCTTCAACAACTGAGAGCGGAATGCAACAGTCGAGCATGTTCTCGTGGTACCAGCGCCATGGACCCTTCCACACCTTCTTTGGATCGACCTCTAGAGTGTTTAGCACCATCACAAGGGTCGAAAGACCACAGAAGGCCGGTTCATCTTGAGTCCGGTACTGTGAAGCCAGCTGAAAGTAGCAATTCATGTCACCGGCAAGTAAAGAGTCGCGAAATATCACCTTTCCCTCATCAGAAGTGAATGACACACATGAATTTGGCAATGTGCGACGATAAAACTGTGCCTTCGGAAGAAGGTCTGGCGTGATCGGCTTTGAGAAGAGTTTCTCTTTATTTGCATATGACTGTGCCATCTTTGGTGCCTGCAGTTGGTTGGCTGCTTTTGAAATTAGTTTGTCATTCTCTGCTGAAAGTCGTAATGTGTCCGGTACGAGCGAATCAGACGCCAATCGAGAACTCGAGGACCAGGCCACAGTCATTGCTTGCGGAACTTTATACCACGGATGGCAGTCTTTGGTCGCTGGCAACTGACGAGCGATGCTGTGCAAAGTCTGAAGAGTAGCTTTTGACATCTGTTCACATAAAATTATGTGGCAATCCTGCAGTTTAGGTAATAATCAACTCAATTTTGATTACTGTACAATATTAACTGTCAATAGAAATGTTTAAATGGCTAAAAGGTTTATACAATGTCTTAAATCAATCAACTGGATATTTATCAACCAGGGTTCACAAGGTAAAGGTGCATTTTAGCGTATTTTATTATTTCGTAGTTCATATGGTAAATTTTAGCATATTTTATTATTTCATAGTTCATATGGTGAATTTTAGCGTATTTTATTATTTCATGGTTCATATGGTGTATTTTAGCGTATTTTATAATTTGACGTGAAGAGATGTCCAACTGTAGCTTAAATGGAGCCTGGATCAACGAAAAGAAGACTTAAAGTAGAAACTGGATTGACGAAAAGAATTATGCTTAAATGGAAGCTGGATCAATGAAAATATCATGCTTAAGTAAAAGCTGGATTGATGAAAGGATGCAGTTATGTCAGGCGGTTGGCTGAGAAGAATGAGCCATCTCTCATCGATTTCCTAATATGTGATGGCTCAGTATGAAATCAGTCACATATTTCCAAATTTGAAAAATGGGTTTTTGATGCAGTGTTATAGAGCTTCTTATTAGCTTTTCAGAACTGCTTCTGTTTCTCTTATATCTAATACCTGAGAAAAGTTATGTAAATTTAAAGTCATACTATGTTCGCATTCTCTTCTGAGAAAATCGCTTCCAAAGTTCGTGTGATTATTTGAACATTATTCCACAGCATGGTTTTTCTTTGTATATGACCTCTTACTCAAGCTGTGATTGGCTTAAATTAAAAGCTTGTACATTTTCAGTACACAATACGGCTAGAGGAGATGTTAGCTCGCAGGCTGTATCATTATTATATGGGTGCAAGCATGGGAAAATGGCACAAAATACCTAGAATATCATCATAAATTTAATAAAAAAATGCCAAGCTTCTAATTTGAAATTAGGGTAGGTTCTAATAAATATTCATTAAGCATATTTAGCATTATTTTATAGCAAAAGCAATTGACAATATATGTTTATTAATAATTTGTTTAATCAGTCGTGCAAATATGTCAAAAGTGATGAAAAATGGATTTCCCCACTAAAAGGCAAAAATGAGGCATTTCATAAACTGTGACTTCCGACTGGTTTTGTGAAAAATTATCACATATTGCAAGAGTGACAAGTGTCCATCTCTTTCCATCAATACTCCTGTTGTGAATGGTCAAACTCAGACATTGGAAAGAATTTTGGACCAAATGTCGATAGCCACTTCAGGAGTCCTAAATGTTGATAACAGTTGAGATTTTCAGTTCGTACTGCCATAGGTATCACTTCGCCAGCCATAGTGAGGTTTTAATAAATTCTTGTTATTAAATAAACTTTCTATTTGTTAGAACTCTTTTACAATAGCACACAACCAGAAGTAAACATTTATTCGTGCCATAATAATGACCAAAACATTACAAAATAATTAAGGCACCTAATATGCAGATTGCCAATTATACTATCAAAATATAAATGTAACTGCATATCGCGATCGTCATGAGGTAATTTATGGTTTTAGTGGCCTCAAAAATTTTTGCATTATTAAACGTAGGAAACGAGTTTTAATGAAGGGATGAACACAAATCATTTAAACAGAATTCTTTTAATCACATCCAGCTTCCACTTAGGTATAATTCTTTTCATCACATTCAGCTTCTACTTAGATATGATTCTTTTCATCACATCCAGAGATTAATTCTTCTAGTCTGTCTCACTGCCTCTGCCTATTCGACATCTCTGCTGCATTTGATACCTTTGACCACAGCCTTCTTTTGACTACACTATCCTCTTGGTTTGGCGTTTCTGGGACTGCTCTACTCTGGTTCCAATCCTACTTATCTTTCAGATCCTTCTCTGTCAAAGCCTCCGAACTCTATTAGCAACACTTCACATGTGGTGTCCCTCAAGGCTCCGTCCTAGGACCACTCCTCTTCATCCTCTGTACCACACCATTAAGTCATCTCATACAACCATCCTCTGTTGACCACTACCTGTACGCAGATGAGACCCAACTCTACATATCTTTCTCCTCAACCTCTTTCTCCACCTCCATTGCAATTACTGATTGTAGTAAACTTAGTCTCCGAATGGATGTCATCTAGCCTCCTCTGCCTCAACCCTTCCACGACAGAATTTATCCTCATAGGCCTCCCTAACCAAATCAAGAAAATACTTGACCCTGCAATTCACTTACCCACTAACTCTTCATCCCTTCCCTTCACCTCGGATGCCCCAGTCCGAAATCTTGGCGTCACCTTTGATCCTCATCTCTCTTTCTCCAATCACATCTCAAACCTCTTTCGCTCCTGCTTCATGCACATTCGTGACCTCCATTTCAAGCGCCCTTGTAGCGGCATGGCTGCGTTACGGCGCTTTAGAAATCGTCAGTTTAATAATAATACGACCAATGCTCGACTTCAAAACTGCTTCCACCATGCTACCTCCATCGTCCACTCCAAGCTCAACTACTGCAACTCCCTCTTCCTCAACCTTGAAGCCACACAAATCAAATGTCTACAATTAATCCAAAACTCATTAGCCAGAGCACTCACCTCTAAGAATCATCACATCACTCCTATCCTCAAATTACTTCACTGGCTAAAAATCCCAAACCACATTCACTTCAAAATCCTATCAGTAACTTACAACTCCATATAATATTCCCAGCCCAAATATCTTTGCGAACTCTTCACCATCAAGCCAACCCGCTCTGCCCGATCGTCCTCTTGCCTCACCCTCACTCGACTTCCGATCACATCTCAAGTTCTCCAACCGCGAAAATATCAAGCGCCGCACCTCGCCTCCGGAACGACCTTCCTCTTGAATTTTTTGCCTTCTCGGTTTCTTTACCATCACTGCCCGTCACGTAACATTATCTGTTCCTAGCGCCTCTGTCCATCACACCACGGGCTTTCCATTCTAAACTTAAGTCCCACCTTTTCAAGAACTCTTACCCAGACTCACTACTTGACATCCCACCTGTCAATCCTTGAACGACACCCTCTGTAACAGCTACTCTGCTCCCTGCTGACCTCCTGGAAACCGAACTCTGACCACCCACGGACTATCCTTTGGACAACCCTTTCGATTTGACGCAGCGCTCGTGAATAAACTGGTGCCCTGCGCTTAGCTTTAGAGTGGCGCTCTAGAAATTTGGAGATTACGCTTACGACCAAAAATCATGCAAACATTTTGGGGCCGCTAAAACCATAAATTACCCATCAATAATCTAACTTTTCTAACGGTCATCTAGTTGTATCTGTTCAAAGTCACACAATAAGGTTTTCAAGTCATAGAGGTTCAGAAAACGTGCCTTCGAGCGTAATTTCGACATCACGTGCCTAACTCTAAAGTACTATCGGATCAAATAAATTAATAAATTAAGAAAATATCAACAGATAAAACATGAAATCAACTTACTTCAATGGTTCTTACTGACAATATAATAATGTGCTAAATATGTACTAAATACACCCTAATACTGGACAAAAGTCACAAAACAGAATAAGCGATGCGAAAATAAACAAATTTCATGGATCGAAACATAATTTCAACATCACTTCCGGATTGAAAATGTTTTCATCGCTGCTGCTGTAATTGGAGCGCAAGTAGATTATAGATGCAGCGTGTCGTATGGTCGTGCATAATGTTTCATGCCCTCGGTTCTGTAGTTTTATTTAAAACTAGATGGACGAGAGAGGTAAGATGAATAATTAAGATATTAGGCCTATCCCAGCTAGTCCAAATTCGTTCTTTTGAGCTTTTGCAAAAGCAAAGTTTAGCAACAACCTTATAATTATAGCAATATTAACTGCATATCCCAAAATCAAAGCACTTACTTAAAGTTACATTTGACACAAACTAACGCTACAAGTAGAAACTTGAATTCCAGGGATGGGGTCTCAATTACACCGCCGTCTTGGTCTCTAGACAGGAAAACTGCGGTTTCGGTCTTAAATATATCGGGCATTAGGCCTATAGTGTGCCGCGTATACCGACCGGTAATTAATGTGTTGCGTGATGTGTCGACAAATATGCCTGTTGGTGTGTCGCGAATTCTGACAGCATAGGCTAGACCTAATTGTGACCAGAGGTGTAGCAAGCGGGGGCAGAAGCACGCCCCCCCCCCGTTTTAGTGCTCAGTGCCTCCATATGCTCCCAAATCGGTTCCGTTTTTTATGTTTATCCAAAAGCTTTTTATATTTGATGATTAAGGTATTGTGGGTCAATAAATTTCCAACAATTTAAATTTTTACAATTTGTGCTTGCATATTGCAGGTATAAAAACTGTCACTTACAAAGGAGAATAATATGCGTGTTTGGTTATTCATTCATCTATTATGCATCACTTTGTTCCCACCCAAAATACAGAAAATTTATGAATGTAAAACATTCATCATTGGCTACAGAAAATAGTGTAGTGTTTGGTCTACAATCATGAAGTCGAGTTTCAGATCTCTAGCTGCCAGGGCACAAATTTGATTGGATATGTCTGTAGGAACATGAACCTCCTAGCCGACACCGCTGTAATGAGAAATTCCTAGCATGGAAAACTTGCGAGGAGCTGCTCTCTAGGTGATATAGAGGCTGGTGAAACTGAAAGACTATATGGCGATTTATTATAGTACGTGGGCTAAGTATAGTGCGCGATCGGTCTTTCTTCCAGACATCATCCGGCCCGAGTCTACAATCGTGACCCATGACTTCCAATTTTTTGCAGTCTGAGTTTGACAATAATCGTATCCCTAGAATCCCATTTGCGAATCTAAAGTTGTCCCGATGACCATGATATGACTCCGGATATTGAATTGGGCGAAAAACTAACTCATTTGGAAATTGGCAATACTAAAATAGTTTCGGCTATTGATTGCAATGTGTCAACCATGTGATCTCATAATAAACGAGTGCTAGGCCTACACTGACCTAGCCCTTCAAGATGGAAGCTCCGAGAATGAGTGATGAACGCTGTTGCAATGACCATGTTACCAGCCTCATGATGATGGAAGATTAATTTGCATGCAATTTTACTGTATATTGTACAAAATAGTAGGTCTACTTTATAGTGTATACTCTAAAAGCGTCCTGCATATCTAATTTCTATGGAGTATATTAATTTATGATAAGATAACTTTTGTTAAGATAATATGGGCCTCCGCATAAAAAAAATTCTGGGGGGGGGCAATATTCAAAAAGTTGGAGGAAAATTTTTTTTCGCAATTTTTGGGGAAATTATGCCCTCCCCCCACTTTTCAAAACCTTGTTACACCTCTGATTGTGACCGTTATTCTTGTATCATACTGCCTATCCTACGTAATTGATCAGTTTGGCAGACGTACGTAGGCTACGAGAATTCGTAGCACTCTATATAGTTAGACCCTATAGGCCTATCTATTTTGTTCTTTAACAATAATTATTGGTGTTTTTCTCATAGCCCACAGTTTATTTAGGCCTATAGGCAGTGGCGTCGCTAGGGCTGGTGTCACCCGGTGCGGCAAATCATGGTGTCACCGGCCCTCCCCTCATTGGGTAACAGGCTAACAGCACGGGAGTTTCTATGAACTTCTTTGGGTAACTGAAAGTTTTATAGCGCCCTTTTCCACAATATTTATATAGCTTCTTTTCCACGGCAAATTTATATAGCGGTTTTATTCGCAATTTTAGACAGCTTCATTTTTTGAAGCTGACCTACTGACCTACTCGGTTATCGTCTAAATACGTATTCCTTTTTTGCTTTCTTTATTAAGTCATATATATTTTTTTATCTGTCTCACTTCATGAAGCATTGTTTGCGTGTTTACATTAAATGCTTATTTCACTGTGAATCTGATTGAGTTGAATGGAGTAAATTTCAATGCTCTGTAGATCGCCTCGATCCGACTTGCATGTTCTCTGCGGGTTACTGTTCCGCTGTAAGTACCTCTTATGGTCAAATCAATCGCAGGTAGCGAGATCATATATGGGTCGTGGGTCACGTATGGTAACGTGTTGCCTTTCTTTGGTGTGTTCTCATCTGATCACAGTGGATGATACACCATGTCCTGGTTCTTTCAGACGCCCCTCTTCTGATGCAGAACTTGAAGCAATATGACCGCATCGGCTGGAGGTCGAGGAATAGGGGCCATTCACATATTATATAACGCTCAAGGGTTAGGTGGGTGGGTTCCTATTTTGTTAGCGTTATACTGTGCAGGGTGGTGGGGGTAGGTTGACGGTTTTGTTATATAACAAACTTTTAAAGCTTATACTTTTTACCTGTTTGCCTGCCAATTGGAAATTCCATGTACTACTGACCTTTTTTGTTTAATCGAAGTTCACAATACGCTGTGAACCAAAACTAGCACCATCAGCTGTCACCTGGCGAATTGATTGATTATTTATAAATCCACTTTTAAGAATTTCATGATTACAATTTTAACAACTTCCTGTGCATGGCTTTAAACGCTCTGACATTCAATTCTGTGTGATTTGGTGTGGTTGTTGTTTAAATTAAAATTAATTTACTTGAAATAATTATTTTGGCTCGTATTTTCAAGATGTTTGATTTCATTTTCTATAGTATGTGTAAATAGTTGGTTTGCTTAAATACCCAATTGTAGCTGTAGTATACACTCTGTTTCATACGCTGTTAAATAGGCAGAGCTGTACCGCGAACCTATGAATAATTATCTGATAGTGCAATATTAAACCAATGAATTCTGGGTGATACTATAATCCTCATTTCTAGTTCAAAACAGGAGGGAAACAAAAATGGTGTTTTAAGATAGAATTTACGTCACTACCATGTATTATCATGCTGTAGGCTATTAGTAGGCTTTGTTGTTGCTTCTCGGGTGGGGTAGGGGGTAGGTAGCATATCTGTTATATAATATAGGGGTGGGGAGTCACAGCTGCTGTTATATAACGTTATTAGGGGTAGGGGTGGGTTAAAAATTGAGATCTTGTGCGTTATATAATAATGTGAACGGCCCCATAGCGTAAAAAATTATGATAGGGAGGGGTTACGATCGGCGGCTATAGGGATTTTGAGAGAGAAGGATCTGGAAGACAATTAGGATGGGAACTAAATTAGAGCAGTGCCAAATATGTCAAAAAATGTCTATGTATCTAGAAGTAGAAGGATGCTGTGATCAATGGTGTGGAATGCAGTGAAGATGTCAGTGAAACTCCAGAGACAGGAGACTTGCTGCTGACGGCAGCGACCAGTTTGTGTACAGAGCAGCAATTAAGGTTCTCTTGGTGTAGGCCTACGTGGTGCTTAGTGAAGCCAGATGGAATTGGGAACGATGACTGAGAAGAAGCAGGAGTAGAGTAGAGAGAGAGAGGAAGTTCTGGATGAGTTTGTGGCTAGAAGAGATTGAAGTGTGAAGCGAAGGAATGAGATGAATGTCATTACAACCTACTCAGAGGCGCTCCCAAGGCAGACGCTTCAGGCAACGAAATAAAGTACTTTTTTCATCCTATTTAAAGTACTCTTTTAATTATCATATCAAAGGAAGGCGAGGCACGCTTAGACGCCTCGAGAAGAAGCCCCTCCAGCGAGGCAAAGAAATAAAATACTCTACTTTCTCTATGAAATGCTCCTTAAATTCTCATAATCGCTGCAAGACGAACCCCGCTTAGACGCTTCGAGAAGATGCCACAGTGACTCAAATTAGGCAACGAAATAAAGAGGTATTTATATTCTCTACAAAATACTTCTTAAATTCTCATATCAAAGCAAAACTGTGCGTGTGGCGCAGTGACCGATCGGTTAGAGCGGTCAGCCCGTAACGTTCAGTGTGCGCTGAGAAAGCGGGCTCGACCCTCGTCCGGGACGTCACTGTGTAAGCAAGTCCTTCGCGCACATTGCTCTACAGTACAATCGCAATTGCACCGGCGACGCGTGTGTGTGCGCACTTCTGAGCAGAATATGTTGGAAGAAGGGCGGTACCATATTTCGGTAATAAAGAAGACGAGGAACCGCTTAGACGCTTCGAAAGGATGCCACTCAAGTCATGAAAAGAAATAAAATAATCTTTACATTCACCATAAATGCTTTTTAAATTTTCATATCGAAGCAAGACGAGCATGCCACGTCTTGTGAATTAAGCCAAGGCACCCTTCACCTCACCCTTCCTTACCTTCAATACTCTAACTCTCCCTTTCCTCCAATACTCTCACCATTCCTTACCTCCAATGCTCTCTCTCTCTCTCACCCTCTCATTTCCTCCCAAACTCTCATCCTCCGTTTACTGTACATCCATTACTCTCACCCTCCCTTATCTCACGTGTTCTGGGTGTCGAATTTACACCCGACCAAGTGATGGCCACATATCTGGATCAGGTTGGATGGAGTGCACTCCGCGTGCTCCTGCTCCATATACAGTACAATGTGCTCTCTGACCTCTGGGCAATGTTCCCTTTCAGCTGTGCATGTGTGTGCGCGCACACAGGCCGTGGAGACGGCGCTCCCAAGAATTTAGTATGCCCAAAATGTTTTTATGGAAAATGCGTAAATCGAGCCACCTAGCCCGGCTGCGACCTACCTTATTCTAGAAACGTTTGGCTCCTTTGAGTGATACGTCTCTTTATTATTGTGTCGACAGCCAGGGACTCTTCTTATAGGTCATCAGAACTTATCACTATATAGACTTATGGAATATGGATAGCCATGGTCGTAATTAAGCCACCACTGCATTCAGTTCGGACCTGCGCACGAAAGTCTGAACCATTTATAAAATGTTGCACACAATGTCCAAAAATTTAGAGAGAACATTGCCTCCAGGTGCTTCAATCCCAGAGCCCCCCTTCGATCTCAGGGACTGATTACAGCAGCGTCTAGGCTACATATAACATACGTTTTATTATTGATTAATTATGATTTCTTCCGTGTATGCCATCAGTCAGTGAAACAGTCTGCGCGAACAAGAACTTTGCCTGAATAAAGTTTTCAGCCGAATTGTTTCGCTCAGGAATCGCCAGCTGTAGGCCTACTGTTCATCTGAGCCTTGGAATGTGGTTAAATGCTCGTGGCGATTAACTATGTTTATGCCACAGAATCCTCTTCGTCGTCGTCGTCGTGTTCGTTGTGGATGGTCATGATGCTGAAATCGTACATTGAACCTAAGAGAAAAGAATCGCCCGCATGATCAATGGACGAACTGAGGGTGGAAGATGATTGGGTACGTGATTGAGGTGGTTCGAACGACATCAACTCAAATATGTCTAAGACAGTGCTGCCACTAAAACCCGAATCGCATGTAGAAACCTCGCTT
The DNA here is from genome assembly GCA_959347315.1 of Bimastos eiseni. Classification (NCBI taxonomy): domain Eukaryota; kingdom Metazoa; phylum Annelida; class Clitellata; order Crassiclitellata; family Lumbricidae; genus Bimastos; species Bimastos eiseni. Next base: position 45,766,215 of record OY365806.1, read on the forward strand.
TTCAACGGCCGAGTCTGGCTTTCCGTTTCGAGCATGTAGTTCTGATCATAAAGCGAGTTCCGATTGTTGTTATCTGATGAGCATTCATCGTCATATTGTCCTGGTTTCTCCACAACACATTCAGTGGGAACATTCGATTGGTTGCACAAGGCGGTTCCATGCCTACTCATTTTCCAATCATGTTGCACCTTCATCCCTTCCAACAACTTCCCGATGTTCATATGGTAGAATCGGGGCTGCTTAGTCCCTCGAACTTCCCACACAAGATCGGCGAACTCTCCTGGAAAGCGGTAGCTGCGCTGCACGGCCTTCCGAAGTTCGTGACACTCCAAGTTGCCCGGAAGATAAACCTCGACACACTTTCTGCGCAGCGCTTCATGGTCATTGTTATACGTGACTTGCATTATCATTGCCACTATTGCGTTGTGTATGACCGAGTTGCGACCAGAAGGTGGCCTTATGACGCCCATTATGGCGTCACGATAGTGTCGACGACATGCGTCAGACATGACGAATATTGTACAATCGGCGTTGACGATCCTGTTCCAGATGTTAGCGAGGTTCGAGTCGGCGTCATTTAGCAACCAATCACTCAGGACATGGACTCGGCAGTGGCAGCGACGCCTCAGGAAGTCGGCCATAAATTTAACAGATGCTTGAAAATCACTCGTATCACTCGAGTCGAGGATGAAGACATGCTTCGGCTCTAAAACACATCATCATCTACATCAGCAGAGGCGGCAGCAGCAGAATTAATACAATCCGTGCATCATTGTCATCTGTGTATATAAATATTCGTTTGATGTGTCAGTTACAAAATATGCAAATCAAAGATAATAAAGTCAATCAAAAATTATGAAGTCATCGCTTGTACAGAATTCTAGGAATGTAGCTAAGAACATCTTTCTCCGGGAAGATAACCTCTTTTATTGATATCAAGAACGATGCTTCGTACGACGGTACAAGAGCTCTAAAGTTGTTTATACGAGACTCAAATGGCACGCCGACTGAAGTCCCTCTTCATCAGCAGCAGAGCGTAGTAACCCAGTAGAAAGTGGCTGCGTCGTAATAGCAGATCAAGCATATGATGAACGTCACCTAAGCGTTTTGATTTCAGAGAGACAACAATATCTATTATCCATACGTTGGCTATATTTCGAGATCACGACTGGGTTGTAGCTGATTAGATTTCATTATGTAAATCATCGGCTAAACTAGACTATAATTATTATACTCGACACCAAAACTACTCGTTAGCGGCAGCCCTAAATATAGGTTACAGAACAAATTAGGCAATGAGCTTTAGGCCAGTTACCGCGCTTGACATACGTAGCAACAAAGATCGCCACTATATTTAATCAGTTACTATAATATAGATAAGATATGACGCCATATACGCCACATATTCTCGGTTCAGAACATATCAGATCAGTTCAGATAAACTTAGATCCGAAGAGAATCTCACTTGGTGTAATAAGCTTTCTATTCCTTTTCCAGACGACAAATGCCAGCAGACCTAGAACCACCAAGCTCAAAAATGCTCCCACAACCAAACCGGAAATCTTTCCCGATTCTGATTGGGAAGGAGTTTCTGTCCTGGAGATATTAGCGCTCGCGGGGTTTGGAGTTTTCGGCGCAGATGAGGCAGTAGGCGGACATCTCAACAAGCCTATAAAAGATATACCGCTGATGATAATCATTAACTAAGTTACTAAATTAGTAACTAAGAAACTAATTAAATAACAAATTCAGCAACTAAATAATTCAGTAACTAATAAATACAGTAACTGATAAATAGGCCTATAGTAACTAATTAATACCGTAACATAAGATCATCAGCATTTTCATCCAAGTCTTAAGCCCATGTCCCTTTTAGATCGGTTACGCAGCGTGGTGATGCGCACTGGACTGGAAATGTTTCGAGCTATGCGATATAAATATATAAAATCAAACATAGATTTCTTGTAAGCTCATTAACCAATTAACCACTGAGTAGCTACACGTATAATTATGACCAATGAACCATATAGTTAACTTGTTTGGAGTTCTAAATCCTAGTAGTCGATAACTGTCTTCTTACTCTGCGTCATGTCTGCACTTTCAAACACTGATGTCTCGCAGTCGGCCACACATCTAGACTCAAGTTTACATTTACAGTCAGGTCCAGCATCACTTTCTGGCTCAATCTGAAAGTAATAGACCACACAGGCAGGGATGTTAACAATACTGGAAAAAAGTATTGCAATACCAATACCAATACTTCATCATAAAAAGTATTGCAATACCAATACCAATAGGCCTACTTTTTCTTCAAAATAGGCCTATTGCAATACCAATACCACTATTTTCACCAATACTATTCGATGAGCAAATTTCCTGCCTATTCACACAAAACATGTGCTAAGGAAAAAAAGCATTATTATGTTTGCATACAAAAAAATCAGTGTAATTACAGTAATCATTTTATATAAAAAATCAGAATACCGACAATTATTATTTTTGTATGTATTATGAAGGCGTCACAATCTACCATTTTGCCATTCGTAGAAAAATCATCATTTCAAAATATGTAGGCCTAGGCCCTACTACTCAAGCGTGCTACACGGTGGCCTATCGGTAATGCGCTGGTTCGCGGATCATGCGTTTGCGGATTCGAGTCCCTGTAACGACCTTGGGCAAGTTGATTGAGCATACGTGCCTCTGTCACCAAGCAGCAAGCTGGGAAGTAAACGACAAGTCCTGCGGTATCACTGGCTCCGTGTCCAGGACCTTGGGATTCATCCATTGCCAGCTCAAGGGTCTAGGAAAAGTAGATGAGCACCTCTCCAATGGGTGTGTGTTGATTTTTTAACGACACCGTTCCATATCGAAGATGATTTGGTGCCGTCCTCCTCCTTTCTCCAGGCTTGGGTGGAGGAGTTTCGTATGGAATATGGGCTGGCTTTACTACTCAAGGATGTGCGTAGAGGGGAACACACTCTATATCCGATCGTTTCCCTATTGATAGATTCCTTCCATTCACACCATAGATTGTAGATAGCAACAAGAGACATCTTTCTGTACGTGATGATTTATTGCTCACTATTTCTTAATCGCAAATATTTTAAGTGGAAGAGAAATGTTATAATTTTTTATTATGGTGAGAAAAAAGTATTGGAATCGCTTATGACTGGCTAAAAAAAGTATCGCGATACACGCTGCGATACTGTAAAAAGATCGCCGATACCAAAGAATCGCGATACTTTGTCGCGATATTAACAGCCCTGCACACAGGAAGACTTTAATCACATTTAAGTCAATGTTAGGTAAGGTAAGTTAGGAGTATAGGTTTAGTGGTTCACAACAAAAGTACGATGGTTCAAATCCCCTCTGAACATTTTCTCAACTATACAATTTTAGCGCAAGGCTCAGGGATGGCGTAGCGGTCCACTCGGCCTCATATGCCGAGGCTAAGAAATCTGACGTCGCTAGCACTTCATACACATGCTGCCTCCCACGGGTATTTTAGAGGACTGCCATTAATACACGAAAGGCAAATGGTTCGTTATGATGCTATGTCATTCGCATCGTAACAACCAGTGTTACTATATAGTAACTAGTTATATACTTCTGTGGACCTTATTACGTCGGTTGACATACTATAGCAGACTTGAATTTCTAGCAATGACTGAAAACTTGCCTCAATGCGGTACGTATCAGAACAAACGTCGAACGTGTGGCAGGCATCAACTGTACTTGCCTGAAGAGAAAACCAACAGGCCAAAGTCATGCATGGCATTATAACCTATAGGCCTATATATTATATGACCTCTGACTTTCGCAATATGCGTGCATTATGTGGCACGGTGGTCTATTATTTATAGCGCACTGGTTGTTTTCTAACGATTACTGAACCTGATGAACTCAATCCATAAAAAACATACATACAAACAAACAAAAAACAAACAAACATAAACAACAATAACCATAGACTTAATTATATAGCCTACACACATACATCCATGCATGCCTCACTAAATGATTTACTTAATAATTAATATATGTATATATATATATACTCGTGTATAAATACGAAGAAAAGTGTCATCATCTGAACATTTCCGTTATGCTAACTATACAATCATTCGTTTCAGTGATAAATCGATTCATGTGCTTTAATGCTTACCGTCTGATCGACCTCGACTGTAGCCGAATATCGAACGTGTAGAAGATTATTACTACTGGAGCTTAATAAGTAGACGTTGTACTTGACGAAGCGAAAGTCAAGCGGAGCCGTTGTGAAGCATATTTCGAGGGATGAAGAGGAAATCATTTCAGACGACTTCACCCAGATGTACGATTTCCAGTTTCCGCTGTTGTTAAGGTCAACGTCCACTTCGTTGTCTACAGGTCAAGCAACGATAGACAGCACGTGGACTAACACCCTGCACATGAGTTTGGTGTAATATGTTTGCTTTGTAACACCAGTGCGAGGCTTTAAAAAGCACATGAATATGCAAATATACCTTCATACGTAGGTCTACTTACATAAATACAAAGAACATGCATTCCTTTATGCGCTCATGCGCACATGCGTAGGTCTACATACGCCCTTATATACATACTTGCATAAATAGATGAATGCACACATAATAATATGGATGCATACATGCCTTGATTATACCTTGGTTTGTGTGATTCGTATGCATACATGCATAAATACATACATAAACGCATACTTAAATACTTTATATGAACACAAATAACAGACATCTTGACAGGCACTCCACAAACAATCAGATGCACGTATATAACGGCTTTTTATAGTCTAATACGATGTCTGTAAGCTAAACATTGGGAACTACTTCTTCCTTACATACCGTATGTCTGTAAACGTTGCCAGACGTCGTTTGGCATATCCAGCGGAGCAATCGGAAGACTGCGAAGTCTTATCTGGAAGAACGTATCTGGTCGTGGAATGAAGCAGTCGTAATAGAAGACGACCTGCAATTCAAACACATTTATCCAGGTCTTCGGTTGGTTAAAAGGAAGAACCACAGATTATGCACAGAGAATGATTTAACAGAATGATCAGGTTTATCAGACTACATTAGACAGTCGAAACTGAGGCTTGATTAAGTGTTGTAGAGCCACTAAGATGTAAGATTGCGCAAACTCATTTCACTACGAAGACCTCACTTTTGCTCTGGTTGCTATAATTTGCACCAATGTGAGTATTGGATATGACGTGTGAGATGATTGATTCCTTTAGACCTATATGCCTGAAATAGTCTGGCTGATCTCTAGGTTTAGGCCAACCTCTCTCTAGTCGGTTGATTTATTTCTCAAGTCCTAAGCGCAGGGCTAAGTTGAAAGATTTCTTTTAAACGTACCTCATTTAGGTCTTTCGCTGTTAATCCTTTTGTCTGAACCTGGAAATGTCGAAGAAATCGCTGTGGTTCACCCAAGTGATCGAACATTATATCGAGCAGGAATCCTTGCAGATACTCGACTGACGCTATTGAAAAGAAAACTATTTAAAATTACTCTGTAACGCCTATAGCCATCCTTGTTCGCTAATTGACATCGAGTGTCTGCTTATAGAACACACACACTGTGGTCAGTCTTCCATGCTGCACTGTAGACCCATACCTCTATCAAAGACTTGTTTTATTTGTTAGACGCAGTTTTCATAGAATCAATGGGAATCTCTAATAATCCCATAGGTCAAACTAATTTTATCCTATTATCCAAATGCACAGGCATCAAACAACGCCTGTTCGACTGAAACCATAATAAAGCAGACTATTAAATTCAGTAGTAAGGTTCAGCAAAAATCCAAAGACTCTACAGGAAACCAGATAAACAGAATGAAGCAGACGAGTACTGTGATGTAATGTAGGTCTAACAGAACATGCACTTGCAGAGCGCGTCTTAAGAAGTTAAGAGCCTCTCAGAGGCACAGTGTATGCAGCCATTAGTAAGATGGAAAAGAGTGTCTTTAATGCTAGAACAAATGAAATGCATTCTGCAAAAAGTTCTAGTGTTAGACTTAAAGAAAATGATGGAATGTATTTTTCCAGAGTTTCAGACCATGGCTTTATTATTTAATTTTGGAATAACATGTCTCTTGAAACACCATTAATTTGGAAACAAATGGAAACAGTCCATTTTGATTACAAAGTATTCTGCACCAAAAACTAACCATCCTGTGGGAGCTTCCAAGTGATGTTGAAGATGTGACCACATCCGCGCACACTCTGGAAATGGGATGTGTAGGACTTGATGGCAAAACTCCTTGGCTGACTTGGAAATTTTTCTGAATCTTCAATAGCTATTAATTTATTCCAAACAACAGAATGGGTTTCAATAGTCATAAAAAAGATTGCAGCAATAAAGTAAGCACCACAATTTAAATGTAAAAACAGATAGGGCGATTCCGTGTCAGCCTATAACCAATAAGTAGCCTACCTATAGTCCCATCTCATTATAAAAGATTTGGATAGCTTCAACCAATGCGCACAGCAATATGTAGGCTTATCACCAAGCAGTGAAAAGTTTAGATATTAATAACTAGGCAACTCCCGAAATTGAAAGCCAGCTATTCAATGTCGTGGCAAACACAATACTGATGCCTACCTGTATATATGCAGCTAGGCCTATGACATGCTTTTGGATACAATGGCGCATCAAATATATTCCGTTTCAATTGCAATCACAATAGGTATAGACCCAGGTTTACAGTTATGGCTTTTCAGTGGGACTTACTAAGTTTGGCCTATACAGTTTTACAACGACATCTAGGCCTATAACATCTGTCGTAATAAATTGAACCTACCTGTTTTCGAAAAACAACATGAACACATGACAAGGACTATGTAAATTAACAGGGCTACATGCCTAGAGGTTTATGGTCAACAATGTCGTAAATCATTGCTTCACATCTTTGACGGAATCTAAGTTTATTTATGCATGAAGGTGACAGCGGAAGAAAACACCTACAGAGGAGTCCCTTCGTTGAGTTGATCTTCGCATAGATACACCCGACTTTCTCCTGCAATTGCGACAGACAGCGTATAATATATTTGGATACAATTATTACATTAAATGTAATAAACTAATTAACTAATCAAATAGTAACCTCTGTGGAGTACTGCATCAACGAACAATTCGCTCAGTAAAGCCCGATTAAAATTAGGGAATTTGCAGATTGACGAAGGAAACATGAGAAGGGGACAGTGAATGGGACAGTGGACGTTGAGTACAGTATTAACAGATTTAATAAGTTTAACATGGTTTTGAATACAACTATATGACAGCCTGCAAGGCGCCCATCTGTATTACTGCTCATTTTTCCAGCATCACCGAGCGAATGGAAGAACTAGTCAACCCCAGGTAGCTAGCGGGAATCAAACCAGCGTCCATCTGATGCTTGTGCCACCCTGGTATCCATCAGCCATGTCTTCACCCCTTCCCAAACACACTATCATCCCCCATTTCATCTCCCCATCAGTACCTACATCACCTCACCCAAACTCCCTACCCCATTACGATTTCCCCACCCCATTAGTCGCACACACGGAGATACAATTTGACACTAGGGGACAGTGAAGAGGACAGTAACACTAATCTAGTGAAAAACAAGATGAGTGCATAGTTGATTATAGTTGAAGGTCCTAAGCTTCTCCGGTGAGAACCCTCTCAAACAGTGTTCCCTCTAAGCTGTGCGCATGTGCGCGCGCACGGGTCGTGGAGATGGTGCAAGCGCACAACAGAGTTTAGTGTGTGCGCACACATTTTTTTCTCTAAATTCTCTTATTGTTAAAATGAACTGTAAGCCAAAATTTATAGGGCATAATAAAAACCTGAAATTAAAATGAAAGCTAATTATAACGACGTACAACACGGTGCATGCATAGAATCTCCTGCAACCGACTACGGCGTATGGCTTGGGATCTTCTCCAGAAACTTTGGTTCCTTGGCCGCACATCCCCTTATTTATCTTTAGACAAGAGACTTTCTTAGATTAGCATAACTCATCATTTACCATACAATACAATACAACTCGGCATTTATAACGCCCTTTATCACGACAATCGTGCTCGAAAGAAGCACGCGTCAGTTATAATGCAGAGCAATTGTGTGCGAAGGACTTGCTTAAGGTCCCAACACAGTAACTCCTCGGACGAAGGTCGAACCCGCTCACTCAGCGCACACTGAGTGTTACTGGCTGACCGCTCTAACCGATCGGCCAATGTGCCACACGCACAGTCTTGCTTTGATATGAGATAACCACACGGGAGTAACTTTGACCTTTACTGGGCAACCATACGGGAATAGCTATATATGACCTTCATTTGGTAACCAATTTTCGGAAAATGTATATTGTTCCTTTTATCGGAAAAGTTAACAGCTCTATCTAACCAATAGGCCACCATGCCATACAAAGATACACAGACTTTAAGATATGGTCTTAATTTGACTATCATTGCATTCAGCTCGAACCTGAGCACAAAGAAGTGTGAACCATTTTTTAAATGTTGCACACACATTAGGCCTATTCCTTGTACACGCTGTCTCCAAACATTTGAAGGAACATTGCTCTCAAAGGTGTGTAAAGCCTACTGTATATAAATTGCAAATTTACAAACATGCACCCATACAGTGTTGTTATTATTAACAGGTCCACTATTAGTCTATTCAAGACAGGTTACTGCATGTAGTTCAATTGGTTCCTGATGTTGCTGATATTGTCGAAAACGCTGATGCCGCTGCTGATGATGATAAAAATGGAATCTATGAAGATGGCGCTGTTGATGAGGCCGTTACTGCTGATGATAGTGCATCCATAGTGATGACCACAATGTCAGCATGTGGTGGGAACTTAGCGAACGCGTGCGACACGCACGCACACACTCACACACACGCACGCATACATACATACATACAATGTATACATACATACATACATAAATACATACATACATCCATACATACATAAATACATACATACAAACATACAACAAACATACATACATACATACATACACACACAGACACACCCAAATACATACATACATACATACATTTATACATACTTACATACATACATGCATACATACATACAGACAGACATACATACATATATACATACATGCATACATACATACATACATACAATGTCATACATACATACATTCATACAATGTCATTCATACACACATACATACATATATACATACATACATGCATGAATACATACATACATACATATATACAGACAGACATACATACATACATATATATACATACATTCATACATGCATACATACAATGTCATACATACATACATTCATACAATGTCATTCATACACACATACATACATATATACATACATACATGCATGAATACATACATACATACATACATACATTAAGGTGATCCTTAAAGCTCGACTTTAGAAATTTCACCCTCCCACCAACCCGATAGATACTTCCCTAGTAGAAAATAATTGGTGCAAAATATTTTCAGGATTGGTCAACATTTATGGTATGCTCAAAGCAAATCAAATTTCATTATTCAGAGTGATAATCACAGAAATTGATGACGTTTTAAATTTTTTGTGTTTTGAGTTTTTAATTACTGTTAAGCACAAGAATGATAATTATAGGCTTGCTAAGGTCAGCTCAGCACTAAGCAAAGACTGAGAACTGAGCAATTGAGCATAAGGAATCATTATTGTTATCATAAAATGTAAAATTTCTTAGATGCTATAACCTGGTCCACGTCACTATACTAGTGTAATTCAAGGCAGTGTCTACATGCAATACTGGCAATGTCATGTCAGTGATAGTTCATTAGAGTATTGACGAAATGTTTAGTGATCCACCGGTTTCGGTGATAACTTCGGTGACAACCGGTATCGGTTGATAACTTAGAAGCATGGCACTTGATTATGGTCGACTTATTTGAGTCAGGATACAGTGTGTGGTGTTCGGCAACGACCTGGAGGATACACTGCGTCTGTTTCTCGTCTTTGGCCAGCAAGGCATTGCAGACCTGCATCAACGCAACTCCCCGTTCTGCTGTATTGATGACAACTCGAAGATCACGGCCAGTTTCCTCAACCCTCAGCTAGTCCGAATTTGATTCCCAAGGAATGAGTCGGGGAGAGAAGAGCCTAAAACAATTGCATGTGTTACTGATAACAAATGCCCTCAATTCGTTTGAAGGGTCTTTCTGAGCATTGTAATTAAGTTCTGCAACCATAGCCATTTTCTCAGTGGCTTCGACTTCTGGATCAAAAAAGGCAAGTGCCGGTAAAGTTTCTAGAGGGCACCCAAAGATGATGGCAAACCGATTTCGACGAGCTGCTTCAAAAGAGACAAGTGGTTGGCAGGACCTACTTTTGAAAGTCGTGATAGGAACCATGACTTTACATACACCAATGCCCCAAGCACACAGAAGTTGCCACGGCCTTGCCTTCTCTTTCTCTCTTTGCGAGCTTAAAGCCAGCGTCTCTGAAGATGGATATTTTCAGAGCATGCTGATATGATCAACCACGACACGAGCACGGTGTAT